>JAJOZX010004496.1:252500-282500 GCA_023014485.1 Bathynomus jamesi
TACTTCTTTATAATCCAATTTAATTATCCCGTCCTCATTACTGTGCAAGTATCAGTGAAGTTTTTCCACACCACTATTCGTGTTATTGCTGTTACCATCATAGTTATTATTAATATTATTATCATCTTTATCATTATTATTATTATTATCATTATCATTATTATCCTCATTAATAGTAATTATTCTTTTTATTATTATTAATTGCGGATAAAATATTCTTTTTTATTCTCCTTCGAAGTCCAATTTTAACTGCGCCATTTTGATTTTTCTTTCGATTTCTGTAACTTGTCCTTTTTTAACTCAAACTTTATCGCTTTATTCTTTATTAGCTAACAATATTTTTGCCATCTTCTACGTTTATATTTCACTCCACGAATATACTGTGTGTGTTTGTGTGTGTATATATATATAAGCTCGCTATCAGGAATGCATTGAAATCGTTTGATGAAATTCATAATTTTGTTGCGATACTAAAAAAAGATTTTTGCCAATTCTAAACGTAATAATTTATACAAATTTTTATGCTTTTTCTTTTCAGAAGACTCCAAACATTAAACGAACGGTTTTTGAAGGTAAGAGATTCCCCCCCCCCCCCAATACCATCACTATCACTACCACACACACACACATATTGAATCTACCATTTCAGTATGCAAACACAAATGAAAAACGCCTCATAAAATTTAGTAACGTGTTATATAAGGGTGATCCAGAGAAATGGGACCCAAAAGAAACCCCCGTAACTCTTAAAGTATAAGTCCTTTTATAAAATTATACGCATCATTCGAAAGAGGATAGTTACAAGTTTGTACAGGATTGTATAGGTTTTTGACAATACAAGACAAGATAAGATACAAAACAAAATAAAAGTGTTAGTTAAAACTAACCCTTCAGATGACTGCATGGACTGTGGAACAGCTGCGTTTCATAACTGAGCAATATTATGAGCATGAAGAAGTGTAGTTTCAGCTCTTAGAAGGTGATTTTGACATCTGAAAATTTGTCTTGAAAGATCTTTGAGCTGAAACTACACTTCTTCCACGCTCATAATATTGCTCAGTTATGAAACGCAGCTGTTCCACAGTCCATGCAGTCATCTTGAAGGGTTAGTTTTAACTAACACTTTTATTTTGTTTTGTATCTTATCTTGTCTTGTATTGTCAAAACCTATACAATCCTGTACAAACTTGTAACTATCCTCTTTCGAATGATGCGTATAATTTTATAAAAGGACTTATACTTTAAGAGTTACAGGGGTTTCTTTTGGGTCCCATTTCACTGGATCACCCTTTGTATATATATATATATATATATATATATCTATATATTATAATATATATATATATTTTTTTTTATTTTTTTTTTTTTTGGGGCAAAAAATAACCCCACAAAGATTCGAACCCACCATCTCTTCAGTAGAAGGCGAGGGCACTGACCATCACGCTACGACAAAGTAAAAGTTAGTACAACCCGGCGTCTTGATATGTTTTCTTTACTAACCCTCCCCCTGTACCCAAGACAAAGGCAGCATTTCAATAAAATCTGTAGTGTGTGTATGTATATATATATATATATTATGTATATTATATTACGTACCACATATTTGCATATCTTTTATTATAGACACATTAAAGTAATTTGAATAACGTAACCAAAACCTGCGTATTTATTCACTTCAAATTTCATGCATAAATTCATTCATATAAATTGGTAATACAAAAAAAAAAAAAAAAATGCAATTTCCTGTTGTATAAAATGATATAAAAAAAAAATCGAAATATATAAAAATTAAGTGTTTATTTTCATCTCTTCTATATTTCATTTACAAATGAAATTATACAAATCCTTCGTACATGCACGTTTTTCCCGAAAAAACGCCTCAAAACAGGTTTTTACCGTGTATGATTGTTTTGATATATGTACAGTATATATGGTTACATACCAGTGTGGTATATATATATATATATATATATATATATATATATATATATATATACTCACGTGTGTGTGTCTGTGTGTGTGTGTGTGTGTGTGTGTGTGTGTGTGCGTGCGCGTGATGTGTGCGTCTTTGAAAATCTTTCATCTGTTGTTGCAATTATGCTTCCTTCAAATTCATAATTATATATATATATATATATATATATATATATAGTATACAAATAACCTAAGAAGTATAAGGATAACTCAAGCCACTTAAGCTTTTTTAGGTTAGCCTTGTCCAACATAAGAACCAATCTACCCAACATACATACTGTAAGGTTTTACTCCATTACAGTGTGTGTATATATATATATATATATATATATATATATATATATATATATTATATATATATATATATATATATATATATATATATATATATATATATATATATATACACGTTTGGTTCGCTTCCGCCAGAATTGTTCATTCTGACGAAGGTCAAGCTTTTCACTCCACCTTAGACCTACAGTTTTAACGTGGAATCCCAACCACGCACCACCACCAGCCTAGCGTCTTAACTACTAGACTACCCAGGTACTCATTTATCTACAAACCACTTTATTGTGTGGAAGGATGAACAGCTGGGTTTTATGCGCGCCGCCTACCGTCACCGGGTTTCCATCCCGGGGCCGATGGATTCGTAGTCAGCGACGCTAACCACAACACCACCGAGGCCCTTATATATATATATATATATATATATACACAGACCGTGCATGGAACAAGGAACTCTTCTGGGAAAATTAAATCCACTATAGTCCGAATAAGTATGGTAAATGACAAACACTATAGTTTTTCTTTTTCATGATGTTAGCCCGACGTGGGCAACGGGTCACTCGCAAGAGGCCCCAAAAATTAGCTTCCCTCACCAGCTATCTGCAAGCAGATAGGACCCAGCTTTGGGAAAGGATCTAGGGGTTACAGCTACACCTAGCCTACTATATCTAGAACCTCAATATAAGCAAAAGACTCGTTGCATTCGCGTCGGATTGAATACATCAAAGAAAAAGGGGTAACTATTGTATTTTTATCCAAAACCAAAACTTAACCTCAACTGGCAAATTGAGCGTCCACTTTTCAGGGCACATAACATACATAGGTTACCTGGAACTGAAAAAAGTAATCTGAAACCCCTATGGGATCGAACTTTTGAAACACCCTGTATATATGTATATATTATAATAATGAATGCGACACTACGAAAGTTGATTTTATTTGCGTGTTCCATATAATATGATGTGTGACTGACTTCCATCAATACTCTTCGCGGTGATTTCACTGATGATGCATATTTTGTCAACGGTTTTCGTCAACCACAAAAGGTCTCTACGATATATACAGAGAGAGAGAGAGAGAGAGAGAGAGAGAGAGAGAGAGAGAAAATATTCATATTTCTTGATTCAAACTGCATAAGTGGCCAAATGGCTAAAGAATATGATCAATTGATGAAATCAATACGTTGATAGGAAGCCTTTTTTGTACGGTTTTGAATGTAAGAGATTGAAAAGGGGTTTGTGGGGCTTCTTTCCCCTCTTGTCCCTCCCCCCCATCCTGAAAAAAAAATGTATTCTTTATTCAAATCTAAATAATTAATTATGAAAATAATATTATTTGTTTCTAAAAGCAAATTTTACATCTTCGAAATTTATTCTCTAAATTATTCTGGTAAATTTTATTAATATTTAAATTACAATTATTTTTATTTTAATAATTAATAATTAATAAAAATATTTATTTTATTCTTTGCCGTTTTATGCCTCGAAGTATTTTTATTTTTAAATTTTTATTGTAAATATGAATTTATTTTTTTTTTGTAATTAGTTTTTGCGCTTTTAATTTTTAATTTTACTTTTGTAATTAAATCTTAATAGGTCAAATTATTTTTACCTTAATTTATTTATGAACCTTTTTTAAGGTTAAAGAAATAAAAGTGAATTGGAATCTTTTTTGTTATTAATTAACAAAAAAATTATGGGATCTCTTTGCGAGAGACCCGTTGCCCACGTCGGGCTAAAATCATGAAAAAGGAAAAAAACTATGGTATTTGTCATTTACCATTACTTATTCGGACTATAGTGGATTTAATTTTCCCAGAAGAGTTCCTTGTTCCATGCACGGTCTGTGTTTAACATATAATGTTCTCAGGGAACCATTCTGAGTTTGTGTATACTAAACGGACGTGTTTCGTGCCTTGAAAAGTGGACGCTCAATGTCCCGGTTGAGGTTTAAGTTTTGGTTTTTTTTGGCTAAAAATACAATAGTTACCCCCTTTTTCTTTGATTTATTCAACACGACGTGAATGCAACGAGTCTTTTACTTATATAGAGGTTCTGAGTGTAGGGATCTAGGCTTGCTTTAAACCTAGATCCACGTCCCAAAGCTGGATCCTGTCTGCTTTGCAGATAGCTGGTGAGGGAAGCTATATTTATGGGATCTCTTTGCGAGAGACCCGTTGCCCACGTCGGGCTAAAATCATGAAAAAGGAAAAAACTATGGTATTTGTCATTTACCATTACTTATTCGGACTATAGTGGATTTAATTTTCCCAGAAGAGTTCCTTGTTCCATGCACGGTCTGTGTTTAACATATAATGTTCTCAGGGAACCATTCTGAGTTTGTATATTATAATATATATATATATATATATATATATATATATGTGTGTGTGTGTGTGTGTGTGTGTGTGTGTATTTTCTTCACGTGTTTAATTTTGAAATTTATTCCATATATATATATAATATATATATATATATATATATATATATTTGCTTTAGTTTTTCATTGGCGTCTAATTTATTGCATTAAATTTGCAAACTTCGTAATTATGAGTTGTTCTCTCAATAATTTTGAAACGATGGGTACAAATAATGCCCTCGAACACTCTTATTTAACGTAAGTCCCTTCCACGGACGCGCTAAATGACCTTTGACCCCGTGTTTTGGCTTTTAAATCGTGTGCTTGCATGTTGCCACGTTGCATGGGAAGGCTCTCCGAGAAAAAGAATCCGACTCAAATCAATAACATCGTATCTCCCTATAGTAATTACGCGTCAGATACGATAAACCGCTTTTGAAGTGGAGAGATTTTCCATGGCGTTCTTAACTTATATATCTTTGCGGCGATGGGCGTCAAATGAATATGTAGAGATTGTTCGATGCTGAGAGTTACGGCGCGGGTGTTGGGTGGAGTGGTGGTAAGGTGAATTATCTGTCTGGTTGTAGAGGAGGGAGGAGGGATTGGATATGAACATTCAGCGTTCCTCAAGAGCAAATTAATAAGCGTGGAATGAGGTAAGCGTGAGGCTTTTCCCAATATTTCGGAGTAAACAACGTACACTCAAAAATTTATGGTTTGAAAATAAAATTAAATTTTTTAATTCAGAAAAAAATTCAAGGAAAATTATTTAATTTTTTTTCTTTTTATAATTATAAACAATTATTTACGGTTAGTTATTTTTTATGCAATTAATTATTACTAAAATAACAATTTGTTGTTAATTTTAAATAATAAATTAATTATTTATTTCCATTAATTAACTAAATAGTGCGTGAAATCAAGAAAAGTTAATTTATTATAAAATTGATAACCATGTTTGACGCATATATATATATATATATATATTATATATGGAATATCACGCTTGGACAAGCATGATTTTACGTAATGCGAAATTATCCCTAACAGGATTCGAATCCAGCATCTCTTGCATAGAACGCGAGGGCGCTAGCCATTACGCTACGACAATGTAAATGCTAGTACAACCAGGCGCATATTTCAGCAGCCGAGGGAACGCATAACTATTCCACATCCATAGGTATTTTCTGTGTTGAACTAACTTTTACTTTGTTGTAGCGTAATGGCTAACGCCCCACGCTTTCAACTTATCAAGATGTACTGGGTTCGAATCTTGGTGGTAGTAATTAAACTAACTATACATATACAGTAGAACGTGTCAATGTGATCACATTCTCGTAGTAACCACCTGACTAAATTGAGCACTTTTCTGCGATCTCGGCAAAAATCATATATTGATAATGAATATTTTTATCAGTATAGTGACCATCTGAATACTGTGAAAAGTGACCAACTTTACCCATCTAAAATAAAATTGGAATTTTATCTGTTGAAATTACCGTACGATTTTAATGAAATAGAAGGGTCAAACAACGTAATCCGGTCATGACTCATACCCGCAATTTCTGCAAAATTGTTTCCACAATGAAATAAATAAAGTTAAAATGAGTAATTTCTAGTACAAAAATACATCATTTTTTTGAAAATTAGTTGAATAAACCTTTGTAAAACTCCAACACGTGAGTGAAAAAAAAAAAAAAAACTTCTCAATTTGTTATTAGTAGCTCACTTCGGAGAAATATGATTTT
This sequence comes from Bathynomus jamesi, assembly GCA_023014485.1. Lineage (NCBI taxonomy): Eukaryota > Metazoa > Arthropoda > Malacostraca > Isopoda > Cirolanidae > Bathynomus > Bathynomus jamesi. The sequence goes on from JAJOZX010004496.1 coordinate 258,869, forward strand.
TTTTTTTTTTTCTTAAGTGATCACTTTCCTAAAGTGACCACTTTTGTTTGGTTCAGATAGTGGTCCCTTTAGAGAACAAATTGTAATAACGCGAAAAATTTTCGCGCTCTTTAACTTTATAGCCAAAACATGTTCTGGTTTACTTCGCTTGGAGACTCGAGGGCGATTCCTCCTCCTTCCTGAAAATAACTGTTACTTTTGGTTATTTTTAATAACTTGATGGACGTTGAGAGAAATGGTTAGCACTCGATTGGATTATACACGCAAAGATGGCTTATGGAAAAGAATAAATTGAGATACCTATTTCATATACGAAAAGCTTCTCCTCATTAGAATTAACTTTTTCGTATAACATTAACTGCGTTTTTATGAGGTTCAAGATTTTTATAACCTTTAAGAAAGAGGGAGAAAAGAGAGAGAAAGATAAAAGAGAAGAGAGAGAGAGAGAGAGAGAGAGAGAGAGAGAGAGAGAGAGACAAACAGAACAGATACAAAGATATAAAAAAGGAGCTGGAGTGCAGAGGCAGAAAAAGGTGTTCGTGTTTCACGCTTGATGAGCAGAGGCGGTCTATTCATTCGACAGAGAGAGAGAGAGAGAGAGAGAGAGAGAGAGAGAGAGAGAGAGAGAGAGAGAGAGAGAGAGAGAGAGATGACTCGCAACATATGAAACCATTTTGATATAAGAAATATTAATAAGTTACAAAATGCCATTTCCTCGCCATTTCCCTCGTAATCTCAACTACATAAGAAAAACAACAGCTTGAATAGACAAAGATTGTGTGAGTGCGTTCGAATCACTACGTCAGATTTCGTCCTTTATTTTTTATCTCAATGAAAGGGGACAAAAGGTGGTCATTTACTCGTTACAACCGTGATTTCATGAATGGATATATATATATGTGTGTGTGTGTGTGTGTGTGTGTGTGTGTGTAAAAAAGTAAAATGCTCCGAGTTTAAGGGATGGCAACGGTTTTTCCTTGCATTATTCTACCAAAAATAATTCAGTATGAATATGTATATAAAAAGTAAAGTTGAGCATGGTATAAAAATTTCAAACCGGTTTCGTTCTGTATTAGTGTCAAAATAGGTTATAGAATGGTTCTTCCCAAAATTAAGTTCCAAATTGGGGACCGCATACACTCGAACCGGGAACTTACTGGCTCTCTTCTTTTGACCCTGTATACCAAAAAGGGAGCCTTTTCGTTCGATGTTTGGGACCCTTGATCGTTTGAAACGTTAGTTACCAAACTCCCATTTAGGTATTTCGACTCGAGTGATTTAGGAAATTTTCTAGTTACACTTTACAGTATACCTGAACGTTATTAATTCCTTCATCAACGATTTACAGTCCCCCGAAAGTAACGGAACGTATTTCTTGATGCATGTAAATTTTATTAGTAATAAAAAGTACATAGATTACATAAAATTTACGAAAGAAATGTGTATTTACTTTTATATTCAGGCTTCTTAACACATTTTTGTTACGTATTCTGCAGAGGGACGTTTCACCTCGATAACCTTACATAAAAGCGTTCTCTGCTTCGTAATCTCATTTTACTTCGTTAACTGCAAGTTTTCTAATGTTTTTTCGATATAAATTTTGTTTTATGTACATTTTTTAACGTTTTTATTTTAGGTTTTAAAAACTGACTGTTAATTCGAACTGTTTTGTAGTTAGTCCAGATATAGCCATTCGGTAGTGATACCGGAACTCAAAGGAATTTTAGTGAGCGGTTATTTAAATATTAAAACAACCATTTTTTTTTTTATTCTACTAATTACAAACTCTTCAGAGATTCTCCTTCTAATTTTAAGTGGTACTCACTATAATTTAAGACCTCCGTACTCCAGGATACGAACCTCGCATATTTGAATGCGCGACGCGGGATAACAAATTTAATATGATAATAACGAATCATAGATTGAGCGAAATGAATTCACTTACACGAAATGTGGTTGCGGATTTTAACCGCGAACGTGGTTAATATTCCTTATGGTAAATCCTCATGCCATTGCTGTTAGCCCTTGAGGAGGGCATGCGAATGCGGCGGATGGAATGCGAATGCGGTAGAGAGGACGAAAATGCGGTGGAGGGAATGCACATACCACGGAGGGGAGAAGACGAACGAGAAACGAAGGAATGAAATGATGGTTTTGGACTTTGATGTCGGGTCGTGATTCATTGAGAAAATAATGCCATCATTTACGTTCGTCGACCACCGAGTTCCGGTTAAGTTCGAACCGGGAGATGTTTATGTTAATCTAAACGATTCTTTAGTACGATACCCGGGCATATTTACATTGCCCTTTGGCATTCATGCCTCATTATTGGTTTAATAGATTTGCTAAGGTTGTACTCAGGATACAGTGCCTCTATATACCTCGGTGCCACATTATTTTTTTTAAACCATTTGGCGCGCTTGCACCAATGCGAGATCTCAATATGCTTTTTTATCAAAATAAATTCTAAATTGAAATAGTAAAGAATACTTTTGTAGAATCTTTTCTCAGTCGCTGTCATTTCCACTTCATTATTTGACCAACAATAAGAAATCCGCAAATTAGAATCTGAAAAGAGGAAATTCTCAAAGAGATCCATGCCCATCTTTTTACCCTACTATTTCCCGATTTAAGTTAGATTTTTCGGACAAAATACCACTCGAACACAATATGACGTCACGGCCTCCCTTTACCCTTTCCCAAATTGGGAAAATCTTTTCCCAAATTTGAAATTCTCAGTTCGAGTATTATCACCACTTGCGGACTGCGGGTGGGAATTGCAAATGGGAATGGGAGAATAGAATGGGAAAAAAGATTATATACAAGTACGTAAAGAAAATTCTCATACGAATAAATAGAGTCGCGTAGTTAATTAGACGAGATTTAATCTAATCCGAGAATATTAATGAATTTAATAATAATACTGTCTATCTTCTTCACGTTTAACATCAACATATAATAGACAGACAGAAGAGAAACTTGAATTTCATTAAAGATCAGCAGGAGGTAATCAAGATGACTTCAAATTATGATTAATAAGCGATATAATGAAGGTTTATTTGTATATACATTAAACTCATTACTCATTATGGTTCATTATAATACGAAATCATACAACATGACAAATGGTCATAAATGACCCCTTATTATACAGGTCACGGCGTGACCAGTTTCGTAACACCGCTTCTCGTCGATCTCTTAACGTAAGCTACAATGAGTCTGATGTAGTAGTTAAATAGGTGACCGTCGTCTTCCGTGGCCAGATTATATAATGACCCCTGGTTCGGATCCACGTAAAGCTGTAGATCCCATCGTTATATGACTTTAGATGTTGCGAAGGTTAAAGAACCCAATCAAAAAAAAAAAAAAAAAAAACTGTATCAAACAATGAAATGAATTCAAAGTTTTTACCAGATTAAAACTTTTACGAGATAACAAACTTGTCTCGCGTACAGTATATATATATATATATATATATATATATATATATATATATATATATATATATATATATATATATATATTCCAGAGAACGCTTGAGCAAACTAAACAAAGACATCACACTGGTTTTTACCGATGATTTTAACAAACAAAAAATATAATGTTAATATCCTCTGAAGGAAACAAGGTTGATTATTTAATGAAATTTGCGTGACTTGGAAAGATAAAGAAAAATCTAAAAACAGTAACGTTGTACACGAAGATAATGTCAATGCAGCATTTGGCATTCATTCAGTCACAAATTTTCCTTCTCTTTGTGTTAAAACATTCTGTGCCCAAAATGTGTGTGTGTGTGTGTGTGTGTGTGTGTGTGTGTGTGTGCTCATGTTAATTTCATAAACATAAAATATAATTTTGTTTTTAGTACACCGGAAGTTGAAACGATAAACGTTCGGAATATTCTTGTTTGGGTCTGGAATCAATCCAAATTTTCCAGTTAAACATGTTTCATGATTAAGAATTCACTCACACCAAACGCAGCAACAGGAATCATCGCACGAAACTATGGTTTAAAATGACCTTAAATTAAAGACCACACCCATGATTTGCACGAATTTCAAACAGGCGAATTTGCATTTAAAACCGTATTCAGTGCTCTAATAAAACTGGTCATCTTATAAGTAGCTCATACATTATATATATATATATATATATATATATATATATATATATATATATATATATAATGATACACACAGACCGTGCATGGAACAAGGAACTCTTCTAGGATAATTAAATCCACTATAGTCCGAATAAGTAATGGTAAATGACAAATACCATAGTTTTTCTTTTTCATGATGCAAGCCCGACGTGGGCAATGGGTCTCTCGCAAAGAGGTCCCATAAATATAGCTTCCCTCACCAGCTATCTGCAAAGCAGACAAGATCCAGCTTTGGGACATGGATCTAGGGTTTAAAGCAGCCTAGCCCCACTACATTTAGAACCTCAATATAAGTAAAAGACTCGTTGCATTCACGTCGGATTGAATAAATCAAAGAAAAAGGGGTAACTATTATATTTTTAGCCAAAACCAAAACTTAAACCTCAACTGGCAGAATTGAGCGTCCACTTTTCAAGGCACATAACATGTCCGTTTCATGATGGGAATGAACTCAGAATGGTTCCCTGAGTTTTTTATGATACACACAGACCGTGCATGGAACAAGGAACTCTTCTGGGATAATTAAATCCACTATAGTCCGAATAAGTAATGGTAAATGACAAATACCATAGTTTTTCTTTTTCATGATGCAAGCCCGACGTGGGCAACGGGTCTCTCGCAAAGAGGTCCCATAAATATAGCTTCCCATATTTATAGCATAAATATATATGACATGGATCTAGGGTTTAAAGCAGCCTAGCCCCACTACATTTAGAACCTCAATATAAGTAAAAGACTCGTTGCATTCACGTCGGATTGAATAAATCAAACAAAAAGGGGTAACTATTATATTTTTAGCCAAAACCAAAACTTAAACCTCAACTGGCAGAATTGAGCGTCCACTTTTCAAGGCACATAACATGTCAGTTTCATGATGGGAATATAGTGGATTTAATTATCCCAGAAGAGTTCCTTGTTCCATGCACGGTCTGTGTGTATCATAAAAAACTCAGGGAACCATTCTGAGTTCATTCCTCATTTTTTCATTTGTTTCGTTCTCTCTCTCTCGTCTTGCGCGGAATATCTCCTATACAAGCGTCGTTCTTTACGTTATTTATACTGCGTGTTCTTTGCAGTTGAATGTGTAAATATATATATATATATATATATATATATATATATATATATATGTAGTGATGCGACGTGTACTTTTTCTAGGGTGGGGGGGGTCGTTTAAAAAACTTATTTTTGCCAAAAAAAACTCAATCCCTCATCGATATTTTATCTCAAAACATATTTTATCAAAAATATCAACCTAAAAGTGGTCAAATAATTAAAAAAAAACACCTTTCCCCGTACCTTAAAAGATCATCATATTCCCTCTTATTATTGAATATTAAAACTAATTTATTTATCATTATCAAAACATTATCAAAACCTTGAAAATTATATTAAATTTATGATTTAATTAAATACATTTACGAACCTGAAAGGGATCAAATAATGCAGAAAACTTTCTTCGCTCAAATGCTGCGACAAAATTATTAACTCGAGTTTGATGACAATGATGATGATTAATGATAATTTCTTAGCGTAATTTATTACATTAATGATGTGCGAGTAAATAATTTACGATGGCATGGTTCGTATTTTAAGTATGGCTTACTTTCCTCCTCCGTAATTGGTCCTAACTATTCAAAACTCAGGAAAGAGTTGAAAATATTAGATATCCTCTAGAGCAGAGGTCACCAGTAGGCGGACGGCGGTCTGGTTCCAGACCACTGGAAATAAACGCATATTCTGATTAGAGAATTTCCTTTAAAATATGTGAAAACTGACATTTTAAAAGATTAAAAATGGTGATTTTAAGGTCATTTCGGTAAAATTAATGTTGGCAAACACATTATAGAAACCCTCTAAAAATGTAGTAGTGTGGGAAGCGGACCTTGACAGAGATACTGATACCCGAGAGTTCAACTAACATAACCTAACCTTTACCAGTATATAATAGAAGTAAAAGGATGTCTCTTTCATATCTTCCGAACGAAACGATATGAAATAAATACATTTTGACTAATGTTAAATTTTGGTACAAACTCTATACCCCGACAGGAAGGACCTATACCCATCGGATAAACGAAACCATAACAGCGATACTCTAAAGCAAGGGTTCCCAAACTTTTACCACCAAGGACCCCTAAATATTAATTCCGTACGGACATAGACCCCCCCCCCCCCCACAAAAAAAATTATGAATTCAGTTACAAACTATAGTACCGGGTGTCCGAGAATTATCTGTACAATTTTTGGCTGTTATTAAAAGTCAACCATGAAGTGTAGAAATTCCAGTGTTGTCTTTTTTAGAAATGTACGCGGGTGACAGACATTGATGATTTAAAAGCAAGAATCACAGCTGCTATTGAGCGAATTGATGTGGATATGCTGCACTGCTGCAGCGTACATGGCAACATTTGGAGTATCGATTGGATGTTTTGCGAATCACTAATGGTGCACATATCGAATGTTTGTAACAACGTTACTTTAATAAAAGAAACTGTTGAAAATACAGATTCTAAATAATCTTGTTTAAGAATTTTACGTGTGTTATCAAGAATTTTATTAAAAGATGAAATTGTACAGATAATGTTCGGACACACTGGAATTTCTAAAAAACTTGTCAAAACTTGGTATCAGAAAAACCTTAATGAGATTCTCTGTAAAATGGGACAACACTGGAATTTTTACACTTCATGGTTGACTTTTAATAACAGCCAAAAATTGTACAGATAATTCTCGGACACCCGGTATATTTCATAAACATAGATAGCTTTTAAATTAATGTAAAATTAAACATTCTACGCTCATTAAACCAGTTTAATAAACACTTACCGAATGTCTAGTGTGAAATGGAAATTTATTTTAATATAGTTAATGTTACTATTTTTCCAAAAGCTTAGAGACCCCCTGGAAGCTTCCTACAGACCCCTGGGGGTCTGTACAGACCACTTTGGGAATCCCTGCTCTAAAGCACTAACAACCTAGTTTAACCTAACCTAGCGTACCACAACCTATGCTAATTTGACCTACCCTAGCGTAACGCAACCTATGCTAATTCGACCTAACCTAACCTAACTTAATCTAATTCACAATAAACTCGTCGATAGAATATCAAAATCAATCAAATATCGTGATCCCGGTCAGAAATACTTGTGTGGATCGCAGAGAAAATTAGTTGGCGACCCCTGCACTATAAAGGGCCGGAGCCTAACATAAATTAATACAAAATATTTTACAATTTTCACACGTATGCTGGATAGTTTTCCCCGTTTTTATAACGTTTAGCAACTATTTTATTGGCTATATACTTATTAATTTTTTTGTATGAAGTACAAAAGAAGCTGAAAGTAGCTATTAAGACCATGTTGTGTGGCCTCTACGTCTACGTTTAATTGAAAGCAGAACTATTTTGTGTAAATAAACTTTATATGTAGAATATTATTTTGTTTTTACACCCCCCTAGCAAATAATAACGACTGGGAGGGGGGGTGTGTTACTAAAACCTTTCCTGCGTCTCCCATAACGTGTACATTAAATTACCCTAACCGTTTAAGCGTGTATAAACGAACGAAAATCATCCGACATCATCTTGTATATATATATATATATATATATATATATATATATATAAGTAATGCAGAAAGGTTTCTAAATTTAATATATTGAATAAAGGTTGTTCGTTACAGCAGCTAAGTATCGTGACTTTTGAGTCTCTGAAATCGCCGTTTGAAGCCGTTTTTAACGCCGAAGGAAAAACCCTGAAAAGGATCGTGCAGGGCAGAGAGCATTCCAGGCGGAAATGAATAGCCCTTCCCAAGGCGGGGTTCCAGCGTGGCCCCGGTTATGCTCCAACATCAATAGCCCTCTTACGAGAGACGCTTTGCACCGACTCTCTATCTTGGAGTGTATCATGTGATGTTGCTCTCATCGCACACATTTTGCATTAGACTCGGATTAAAGTCGAAAATTATTTTTGGAAATAAGGTGACGTTTTGAGCTGATAATTCTTATCTTTTGATAACTGTACGAAAAGTCAACTTACGTACTTTAATTTTTAGCTCATTTTATTTAATATTTGATTATTAAGTACACCTTTTACGGCAGTTCAGAAGAAACCAAAGTTTTTCATTTCGTTACCTTTTAAATAACAAAGGTTAATGTTTTTTTCAGTTTATTTAATATGGCCGAGATTTGGGTATACAATTCTTTGCAGAATTTACCCCCCCACCCCTCATATGGTAATTAATCCACGCGTATTTCCACTCTCTCTCTCTCTCTCTCGCTCTTTTACCCACTCATTTCCCCGTCTCTCTCTCTCTCTCTCTCTCTTTCTCTCTCTCTCTCTCTCTCTCTCACACACGGTGTCATGGTGAGTTCAGAAGGAAAGCGCTCAAAGAACAAGGAGGACAATGGAATAATTGAGGCTGAAAGAGGTGAACAATCTTAGCAAACAATTTGTCTTTTTAAAATGAATAAAAATAACTTCAAAGTGCTTCAGCCGATGTTTAACCTCTGAACGCGCAAAATGTTTTAACATTATAAGCGTTATCATAATTTCTGGTTCACCTGTCGCCCCAAATTAATTTGCGTACTCCTCTGACCTAACTCTTAACGAGCTAGTTTCTCATTCATGTCTGAGACATCCGGTACATTCCTTCATTGTTATATTGTTTAATGTTGTTTGTTAGGTTAGTGCTTCCTTTATATTTATATATATATATATATATATATATATATATATAGGGTGATGCAAAAGTTATTAGTCAAAGGGTCATCATTGTGTAAATTATAAATTTTAAACTGCAATTTATAAATTATAAATTATAAATTTGTTAAATTATAACTGCTAAATTATAACTTTGTTAAAGTTAAAAATAGTGGCGGCCACAGAACGGAAGAAATCCATTCTCTTTTGCTCCTTTGACTCCTGATTTTTGCGCCACCCTGTGTATATATATATATATATATATATATATATATACACGTTTCTGACACAATCATAGACAAAAAGTAAGGCTTCACTTTCTATCAAAGCACCACACTGCCCGAACATTCATTCACCATATGAGCAGCTCGCAGCATCATTACCAAGTTTAGAAGGGGGGGGGGGGGGAGGTCAACGTACTAACGAGGTTTCCTTACGTATACATTGCAAATGACTCTCCACACGCACGTACGAATAGTGTATAAAAAAGTAGCGTAACTTCAAAATAGTTTCATGTTTTTGCGAAACAAAATAAAAAATGGACAATTTTTATTTCATTTTCTACAATTTCTTATAAGACAAAGAGGAGGAATACTGGGCGTTAAATTCAGCTATTTTCTGTGTATGGTACGTTTTGGAATAAAATTTACCTAAAAATAAAAAAATTTAAAAACAAGAAATTATTAAATGGTAATAATTTTTTTTCATATTTTGTATTTTTTATTAATAGTTATGAAATTTTCAAAACAGAACCCAGTAATTACGGATTGCTAATTTTTTTTATCCTTTTTAAAAAAATTTCTAGGCGAATTTTTTTCCCCTGAGGCTGTACGTTATGATAACGTAAACGGGACAAAATTTTCGTAAATTGGCGTTTGTCGAAATGATCAGATATAAAGAGATACGTAAATTTTAACTCCTATAACGAGTTTATAAGCAGAATTATTACCTATTTTAACTCATTTTGAATCTTGTAATGAGCAACAAACAGTGAATTACGCGAATACAACGAATTCCAACGAAACATCAACGGATCGAGTCGATGAAATTCCTTCAAAGAAAGTGATCATGTTTGCAAATGAGGACAAACGATGACGAGGCGAGAGCGGAACTTCGATCAGGCGTCAAAAGAACGCTCGACTCGTTCCATCTATTCTTAACGATACCCACAAATTGCGACAAATTCAGAGAATCAAAGCGGATTCTAATTATATATATATATATATATATATATATATATTATATATATATATATTTTTTTTTTCCCCACTTCACGCAACTTGTAACATTATCCTAGAACTAATGAACGTAAAAAAAACATTTTTTTTTATTGAATATGACAAATTATATTCCTCTTTTATTAAGACTGGAACGTGAAAGAATGCCAGAGGTACAGTGTCTCGCTAAACAACAACAACAAAATTATACATACGCAGCTAAGCAGTCACTTTCAGTGGATTTGCTTCTATGTCATTTAGGTCATTACTCCCTTATTTAATGTATACTGTTCGACCCTATTGCATGGAAAGGGTTTTTTTTTTCTTTTTTTTGGTATTATTTTGTTACGTGTGTGTGTGTGTGTGTTGGATTTCAACGAAATCAACTGAAGAAAATTCCTAATGTTGACAAATGAAAGGAGAAAGAACACGGTGAAAATAAACAGGGTTCATGACTTGTAAAATATTGAAATAATTCATCGCTCATAGAATGTTTATTAGGGCAATAAATGGCATTTATTTATAGTTTGTAATTATATACTGTCAAATTTAAGAATTATAATTTCACCAGGTGAATTCAGTCTGTCATTCTGGAATATATATATATATATATATATATATATATATATATATATATATATATATATATATATACACACCCAAAATTAATCTATGCACAGTAGTAGTAGAGAATGTTCAGCATTTCATGTTTTAAAAAAATGATTATATAAATGAGATGAGATGAGACATGTTTTGCAATTCACTTTACAAAAAATATAAAACTAACTATTTGATATTTAAAATTGTAAATACAAATGTAACGTCGCTCAAAACATCCAATCGACGTATGAAGTTACGCAAAATATTGACTCCATGCGAAGGTATTTGAACTATACATTCCTTACGTGTACCTGTTCTAACGATATCCATTCCGTATAGACTTCACCACGCAGGCGTACAACATCTTTTTAAAAAAGAATGTTGATAAGTACTGCTACATGGGAATATTCCACCTTACCTTTGAGACAACACGATTCTTTTCTGTTCGTGAGACTCCTTTGATAGCACTTCAAACAGGATAATCCCACGCAAATATCGACTCCAAGACAGATTGTATTCGTCTTTGAATGTTGGATTTCGAGAACCGTTTCTGCGAGCCATTAATTTTCTCATACTGTCCATTTTTTTTTTTTAGACTCGCTTTTGAATGGAATTTCTTTCAGTAGAAGACTGCAAGAAGTACGCACGCACGCGCACCCAGGTAGCGCAGTTGGTCATTGGGGCCCGGGGGTTGACATCAAGTACATCGGCCATGAATCACCAGTCCATCGACCGATTGTGTTACCTGAGTAGGTAAACTCGCTTCATTGTAATTTATTACTAGTTGAATTTATTTCCAGTACATAGACACTTTCATAGGTGTTGTGTGCTTCTACCCTTTTTACACATGACACTGGTGCTGCAATCTACTCGTGCCCTGAATTGATGTATGAATGGAGCGGTTCTTTTTAAACAGCGTAACCTTTACTTCAAAATTACAACCTAATTTATGTGCAATTTGTTTCCAAGAATTTTTTATATATATATATATATATATATATATATATATATATATATATATATATATATATATATATATATATATATATATATATATATATATATATATATATTGCTATGCATGCACACCCTGTGAAAAGCAAATAAACACGAGAGAGAGAGAGAGAGAGAGAGAGAGAGAGAGAGATTGGACCTTCCTGTAATAATATCCATGCGTGGAACTTCATTCTATAGCTTGTGCTTAATGAAACGGTTCCAATTCTGGTCTCGCGCGAAGTACACTCTTCAATGACTCTTCGCTCAAATTCCTTTCCTGGTTTCAAACCACGACGAAGAAAAACAAATATAGCATCAACCAAAGAATGAATTAAAAAAATCAATAGGAACCAAAATAAAAGCGGTTGGATGTCGTGCACACAGCGAAGAAAAATATATTATTTGATTAAGTTTGTATTAAAGTTCAGTATATAATAGCGAACTTTATTGAATGAATATATTTTGAATCGTGTTCCTTTTCCTCGTTCCATTATGTGAAGCTGACACACACTTTTGTCAACCCTATATATATATATATATATATATATATATATATATATACTGCATTGTTTCTTAAGTTACCCTAATGGCAAGAGAAAAGAATTTCCTGTCATGGTGGGCGTAAGGTATGTATAACTATTAATATTTTCTTTAATTAATATTCCCTCTGGCTATTTAGAGATTAATGACTTCTAAAACTTAGCAAATTTGAATACCTTTTTCTCGCATCATTCGTTATCTGCCCTTCCATATTCCCTGCGTGGAAGAAGAGTAATTATTAACCAAAATTATATATAAAACTTCGTAAATACTCGCATAAAAGTAGAAAAAAGTCTTTTAAAAATCAAAAATTAAAAAAAAGAGAGAAAGAGTTAATATATTTCAAGGCGAGAATGAAATATGCAAATTTAAAAATAATAACCGCGAAACACAATATTGGAACACTTTATTGACTAAAAGTTGCTGACGAGCGAGATTTCCTTCAAGAATGAAAATTGCTGAATCATTTCTGTAGAGGAAAAAAGTGAAATTGAAAATGTTTTTGGTATTTTTCTTTTACGGAAAACTGAATTAAAATGATAAAATCGCTTTTTACACATACATACACACACACACACATATATATATACACACATACACACACACACACACGTGTATATGTGTGTGTATATATATATATATGCCAGTGATGAAGAGCTGTTCCAATTTCATTCATTATAATGGAGTTCAGGGTTAACCTGTAAACTCGTTTCAAAAACTAGCAGTCCCGAATGTGTGGCTGAGTATAATTAGGGAACCCAAATAATTGTGAGTGACCCAAAAAAGGCAAAGAAAGTCAAAGTGGAAGCAACAGGTAATATTACGAGGTAAGCAATCAACAGGTCTGCTAACAAGGGGTAATTACCCGAAAACTAAATCTCGTTTCTATATGATGAGGGGAAGGAAAATTACTTAGAGAATTCGCTATCATGAATTATTCATGGTATTTTGCGCCATGTTAAAATTAAAAATATAGCAGAGAAATACTTTGGTACCTAATTCTTTTTAGGATTTGTACGCGAAGTTCTACGACTTCATTTAACTTCAAATGAAATTTAATTCCTATTTAATGAAAGAAATTTTTGACGAGAAATTGAAATTAGAAAAATATATACGACGAATAGTGTTTGTTGTAATAGTTAGTATAACATAGCTATGCGAATATTATAAATTATTATTCTATGTTATGTGAATATTCCCAATTATTATGTTATGTGAATATTCCCAATTATTATGTTATGTGAATATTCTCAATTATTATGTTATGTGAATATTTTCAAGTATTATTCTACGTTATGCGAATATCCTCAATTATTATTCTATGTTATGTGAATATTCTCAATTATGTGAAAGAAATTTCTGACGAGAAATTGAAATTAGAAAAACATATACGACGAATAGTATTTGTTGTAATAGTTAGTATAACATAGCTATGCGAATATTATCAATTATTATTCTATGTTATGTGAATATTCTCAATTAGTATTCTATGCTATGTGAATATTCTCAATTGTTTTTATGTGAATATTTTCAATTATTATTATTCTATGTTATGTGAATATTCTCAATTATTATTCTATGTTATGTGAATATTCTCAATTATTATTCTATGTTATGTGAATATTCTCAATTATTTTTATGTGAATATTTTCAATTATTATTATTCTACGTTATGTGCATATTCTCAATTATTATTCTATGTTATGTGAATATTCTCAGTTATGTGAAGTTTAATTAGCCACAAATATATTTATTAGAAGTTTAAAAAGTATACTTTCATTATAACATACATTACAAAATACAACCCACTTCCCGTTAGATGAACGAAGTTAAGCGACGTTGTATCTTATCAGTAGTTGGATGGGTGACCCGTTCTCCGCGTTCGGATGATGTAGAGACCCGTAGATAGTTCGGATCTCACGTAAGGTTGTAAGCAGGATTGGTAATAAAACCAATCTCCTTTTTTTACTGCTAACAGTGTCAATTTAAGAGAATAGGAACTAAACCTACTCATTTAACCCTTTAAAGCCTATTGAGTCGAATACGTACAGTTTCCAAAAAGTTCGGCGTTATAGGGTTAAATACGATACACTTCAAAGATAAAAATAATGAATTAACTTGCAACTTAATTTTAAAATAAAATTAATAAATATTTGAATTACATTTCACAATAAATAATAGGAATAATAGTCTACAGACCTTTACCCTGAACAATTAGGGTTAGCTCGCTTTCGTCCAAGGGTATCAATATAAAAAACTAGACTTAAAAATTCACAGAAAATGGATGAAATTTCTGGAATAACTAGTATTACTAACTAGTAATAGTTAGTCAGGAGGGTCAGAAACTGGCACAGCCCTCAGGCCAACGAATGCTCTATATTATTATTATTATTATTATTATTATTATTATTATTATTATTATCGGCATCATTGAGGTATGAATCCCAGCCAAAATGTCTTCACTTCGCTTGAAGGGAAACAGTGTTACCCACTGAGCTGCAGAGGCTATCCCTTTACTCGTAAATAGCCTGACTAATGTTTCACATGTGCTAATTTGCATCTCTCAGGAAGGTACATTACCTTTTGATTTATGATTAAACAGTAATATACTCGTACAGTATGCAATTCGTATTTTGTTGCTATAGTTCACTTCACACACACACACACACACACACGTACAGTATGTGCGCATCTCCGCTTAAGTGAGTTACTAACTTTATAAATCTGTATATCTAACAAACTAATTAACCGAACTTAATTTAACCTAACCTAAGACCTAACCTTACTGTCATCGAAGTAAGAAGTACTCACTAATCTACCCGTTAAAGTAACCTAACCAAACCTTAAATAATAATTCAACGTAACACAACCTTACTTAATCAGGACCAATATAGCTTTTTTCCGACTAAAAATTTTCTAGATATTTTTATATAATTTTTTTGAATGTTCCGAGGTTTTATAAATCTTACCTCACAAAAAAATACCCCACTACAGCTGTGGATTATCATACACTCAACCTCACTTATGTCCAGTTCCCTAAATGCGCGCGCGCACACACACACACACACACATACATATATATATGAAAATTATTTCACGAAAGTAACACGTGAAAAATATTTATGATGAATAAAACCACGAAGGAAAGGAAACACAAAAAGGTGCTCAAGCGCTTTCGTCTAATGACATCCTGAGGATGTCATTAGACGAAAGCGCTTGAGCACCTTTTTGTGTTTCCTTTCCTTCGTGGTTTTATTTATCATATATATATATATATATATATATATATATATATATATGACAAGTGACAAGGGCCAGGACCATTGACACCTTAACCTAACCTTTAATTTTAAATTTTTACTGAAAATAGTGAATAAAGGAAGTGTAAATAATACAATTTTGAGGTTTATGTCGTGGTCTCATTGTCGTATAACATCATTTCCCGACGACGATCCCCGAAATTAAACGACATTGGGACTAAGTTGCAGTTCGATGGGGGTCCGTCCTCCGCGCCCATATTATTATGTAGCGACCCGAGGTTTGGATTCCGCATAAAGCTGTAGGTCCCCTGCCTCGTATGACTTTAGATGTGGAGGAGGAGGTTAAACAACCCCATCAAATAACAACATAGAGTGAAAATTATTTATTGTCAAGGGAAAAACATTTTCGGGGGGGGGGGGGTGTTATTAGGTAATTACTATTTCCCCAACAAACAAAACCCCCAAAACAAGTAGGTGGGTTTCAGTTTAAAAAACAAAACAAAACAGTTTTATCTAACCTTGGCTGTAGGGCCCTTTTCTGTTACGGAGGAGTTTAGACAACCCCCCAAACATATATATATATATATATATATATATATTATATATACTCGTAGTTGAAAGATATTTACTAAAATTGCACACTCTTCTTCCTTTATCAAACTACGATCATTCGAATCGGCCCTGCATGGAAGATAATTGAATTCGAACTGTCATAACCTCGATCACTCAACCTTGCTGGATCGGAGACATTCTCAGTTGATCCCATTTTAGGGGAAAAAATCTTAACAAAAGACCCCCCATCCCCACCCTACCCCACCCGCACCCCCGTAAAAAACATGTAATTTTTATCTTTATCTTAAAAATCTGTAATAAGTAATCAATTGTTCCTAGATATAAAGCAAGAGATTCAAACGTACTTCGATGCGTTCCCCATCACGATCCAATCAATTAAAAAAAAACACGAAAATTTCCAATAATACGTTTTAAGCCACTCAAATTCGGGTACTTTTAAATAACTGATGATTCAGGATTGTTTTAAGGCAACCTTTCATTTCGGACACTTAAGATTCGGAGTAAAACACACCTTTTCTTTGACGTTTTAACGTGATTTGTTACTACATGATATACATTCATTTTTACAGTTAAAATAAAAAGTGTGTGTGTGTGTGTGTGTGTGTGTGTGTGTGTGTGTGTGTGTAATTTTAATACATTCAACCCCCCCCCCCCCCCCCCATTAAATCTTTATCTTTGATAATTAGATTTATGGGCAGCATAAAGTGCATATATATTGCACATATCATGAATTAAGAACGAAAAACGTGGCCATTTTTCATCTTCATTCGGACCTTTTGGAAGTTTATGACCCTTATCGTCTATGGCTAAAAAATAGTGAATAAGGCATAAAATTTTACAGCTTTCTAATCTCCTCTATTTTGCATGTTTAGTTAGTAAGATTTATTAATTATAGAAATAAATTTTCAATGTGAGTACAAATTTTGATTTTCCGTTTGGAGACGATGTAGTTTCGCCCTATTTTGTATTTTGTAGATTATATTTTTCTCTATTCTCTACGCCGTCTACGGGATTGGGAAATCCCTATTGCCCTTTTACGTACTTTAAGAAAATGAATACATCATTTTCATGGCCTGTTTTTATATATATATATATATATATATATATATATATATATATATATATATATCGGATTGAACTCAGAATGGTCCCCTGAGGTTAGGTTCTTTCATGATACACACAGACCGTGCATGGAACAAGGAACTCTTCTGGGAAAAGAAAATCCACTATAGTCCGAATAAGTAATGGTAAATGACAAACACTATAGTTTTTCTTTTTCATGATGTTAGCCCGACGTGGGCAACGGTCACTCGCAAAGAGGCCCCAAAAATATAGCTTCCCTCACCAATTATCTACAAAGCAGATAGGATCCCGCTTTGGGACAGGATCTGGGGGCCAAAGCTGGATCCTATCTGCTTTGCAGATAGCTGGTGAGGGAAGCTATATTTTTTGGGCCTCTTTGCGAGTGACCCATTGCACACTTCGGGCTAACATCATGAAAAAGAAAAAACTATAGCGTTTGTCATTTACCATTACTTATTCGAACTATAGTGGATTTAATTTTCCCAGAAGAATTCCTTGTTCCATGCACGGTCTGGTCTGTGTGTATTATATATATATATATATGTGTGTATATAATATATTTCAGAGAAGCCACTTCTTTCCAAGTCGTTTCGGGCGAAGATGTCACTATTCACCAAAATCGTGTGTCAAAGTTTGAAAAAGTTCTTATAAAGTTTGTCACTGTAATCACATTAATGCCTTCATCCTCTCATCGAGCAAGTACTCGCAAAGGCATCATAAGTAAAGCCTCACTCACTGATACATCACAAATGAAGCCTCATGCTAGGACCACATCACACTAAGTCAAAACACGATGTTTTTTGTGGGGGGTAGTAACTTCACCCTTTATTCAATTATCTCATACTCGTAAATACAGTCTTATCAAAGGATTCTCCTTTGCTGGAAAATGATTAATAAATGCTAAGGGAAATGAGACGAACGGTATAAAAAGAAAATGATTTAGGAGCACCATGACTTTCTTTTCATCTATTTCACCCCTAAATAGTTAGTTGGTTGGTTGTTGAGGCCACCGAAGTCGATGACTTCAAAACTGACTTAAAAAAAAAAAAAAAACTTTTAAACTGACCCTAAAGCTGAGTGCTTGATTTCGATATAAAGAATTAGTGGTTGAAACTGATGTTATATCTCCAGGGGTTTATTCAAATAAGTTAGCTGCTTATATATATATATTATAGTTTTTTTTTAAATCTCATCAAAACTACGTAATTAAAGGAAGTTTAATGGGAATGAAGAAAATTCTCAGCAATGCTGTGATGATGACGTCCATATTATGACAGTGATAAAAGTATTATGAATGAATTTACAGTCAAATTTACAACGAAAATTAAAGTACAATAATTATAACTCTTACGAATTATTATTATTATTATTATTATTATTAACATTATCATCATTAACTTTCCTAATATGGAAAATGCCCAGAATTCTTATTAAAAAAGAAATTGAGTACAAATAAGTATAATACATCTCTTAAGAGCGTGTTCATAAAAAAAAATATATATTTTTATTAAGAAATAGTTTGTAATTAAAAAAGTAACTATGATAAATTTAATACATTGATTATAATGAAAAGTATCATTGTTTGTAACTGGAAAAAAAAAAACAAAAAAAAATCCCTTCTCATGAGTGAGTAGATATTCTGAAGAAGATAAACACGTTTCGCCCGAAACCGCTTACAGTTTCCACTTACAGGATTGCTCGGAATGTTTACAGAAGAGGTTGTTTGAAGCTTCGACTATTACACAGGTTCCAGTTTCCAGTTAAGGTTTGAATGGCGTGCGCGATTGCCATTTTTTTGGGGTTTTCCAAGATGAATGCATCGTCCAGTTACGCAAGAACTGCAAATATATATATATGTGTGTGTGTGTGTGTGTGTGTGGGTGGGTGGGTGGGTATTGATCATATGTATGTATGTATGTATGTATACCAAAAAAAGTGGCAAAGAAAATGCATAAAGAACCGCGAGAATGGGACTGAAATCTGAATTCTTTGCATCTCTTTTCACCGCGTTTCTGAGAGTGAAATTATCGGGTGGAATCTGACCGATTATTTCAACGTGGACCCAATCGAACTTTTCTCAAGGGCAAAGAATGATCTGGCTTTTTAATTGTCTCCTTTTAACTTTTACTTATACGTAAGAATTTTTTTTTATTTTTTTTTTAATATATATATAATAATGGGGGTATTTCGCATTCAATGCATCGCTTTTCTTTATGCTTTTACGATATTTTTTTGTAGATAGATAGATAGATACTGTGTATGTGTATATATAGATAGATATAGATACTGTGTGTGTATATATAGTTTAAGTCCTGGTTGACTAAGTTCATAATGAAAGGTTTCAAACTGTTTCTAAAAGATATTTGAACTTTGTAAAGGAACGTGACGTAAAAACCTAAATTCATCCTCTGGCATTGCAATGACTTAAATGCAAAGTGGAACTACAAATTACCCACAAATCCGTTTAAATACCTGCATTCACATTGAAATTACCCTGTAACACAAACATCATGATAAAATACTTGTTACCAAAATTTTTCAAAAAGTATATATATATATATATAAACTGCATGAGATAGGCAGGTATTGAATTTATTGCGTAGTTACAGATGCCCACAAAACTGCAATTATTTTTTAATCCAACGATGATATATTTTCTTTTCTAAAGAGACACGGGAATAGCTGACATTTGGTGTAGATAATGTTTCCATTTAGATTTAGTCAGAAAACATTTATTATTCATGGTATTATGGATGCGCCGCAAATCAGGATTTAGGCGTTTTAAAGATATAGGATAAATTAACTTCTTATATATATATATATATATATATATATATATATATATATATATTATATATATATATATATATATATATATATATATACATATTAGTGGTGGACCGGATATCCGCATCATTTTAGCATCCGCATCCGCACTTCTGACTGCGGATGTTATGCGGATATTACCCTCTAATAAATTATGCAATTTATAATTAAATTAGCTTATAAAGTAGCTTATAAGGGCCAGTCATGCACATTTCATGAACAAACAAATATATAAACCTGAAAATAAATAGCTGGTAACACAGAAAATTGAATGAAACTTGTTTTATTGAATTTTCTGCGGCTGAAACTCTTGAGAAAGTTATTATTTTTATCATAATGAAAACATTAATATTCATTTTAATTCTTATGCATTGCCTCCCATAATAGTAATATCACGAAATTTGAAAAAATTATGCCATATATTCATAATTCTTTATTATATTGATAGATTAACTAAATATCCGCATCCACATCCGCAGATGTTGAAAAACTGACATCCGGTCCACCACTATTATATATATATATATATATATATATATATATATATATATATATATATATATATATATATATATATATATATATATATGTTTGTGTGTGTGCGTGGTGTAGAAAGAGAGAGAGAGAGGGGGAAAGGTAGGGTGGAGGGGATTATAAGAATATATAACTGACTGACTGCATTATTTTCGGAACATGCGGCTCTTGACCAGCGGGAGTTCATTCTGAAATGACTAGTATTTTCTAAAACCATTTTGCTAAGAAGACTCGCTTCTGACACTCGACCGACTTGTCAGTTGAGGGCATGTAGGTGGAGAAGAGCGTCAGGCAGAGGTGTATGATGGATGTTGTTTTGTATGTATGCGTGTATGTATAAGCTATTCATGAGAGTATAGAATTTCTTACGCAAATGTCCCTTTTAAACTTTAAAAATACTGACTTAAAATATAAAACTGAGGCGAAATGATAAAAAGGACTTAATTCTTGTTGAATCGCGCCCCTTCCACCAAACATAAATGTATAATTTGACGTTTTTTCTGTCCCTACACACTAAAGACTACATATTGGGAGGAACCAGTTGTTATTATATAGGGCTTTCAGCCTTGAGATCGATACTACTGCCATCATATCCTAATAATTCCACTCCAACACTCAATCTCTCAATGTTTTGACACCCTATCGTTTGTGCGTTGAAAAAAAAAGGTTCCACAGAGCTAAATTTTTTAAAGTTTTTTTCTATAATTATATAATGTCACGAACCTCTGCATGGCTCTTGTGAATCGACATTCGTTATGAGAACATCATAAAATGAAGGACTTACAAATTTTTAGTTATATTATGCCAGCTAAAATTACATTACATAATTCAACCCCAGGCGTCATCGCATGACTGCAAAATAATTGTATAATATATATATATATATATATATATATATATATATATATATATATATATATATATATATATATATATATATATATATATATATATATATATATGTATATATATAATTGAATGTAATGACTTTCTGGAATATATATATATATATAATATATATATATATATATATATATATATATATATATATATATATATATATATATATATATATATATATATATACAGCATATATATATATATACGAGGTTTGTTCAAAAAGTATCCGAACTGATGCGATTATAGACAGAACATGGTACTTACACTTACAGGGATTGGGGCTTAATCTCCCTCAAAGTACTCTCCATCTGAAGCCACACACTTTGCTCAACGATCCTGCCACTGTTGAAAACATTTTTTAAAAGCACTTTTCGGAATGGCCAAAAGCTGCCCCTTCGAATTTCTTTTAATGGTTTCAACATCATCGAATCGGTGTCCTTTCACGGTTTGGTTGAGTTTCGGAAACAAAAAAGGCGCATGGAGCCAAATTCGGCGAATATGGAGGCTGCTGTACTTCAGGGGTAGTGTGTTTGCCCAAAAATTGCTGGACAAGTTGCGACAAGTGAGATGGCGCATCGCATCCAGTCTCCGGACTCCCACTTCTGCGGCCGTTTCCTCCGAACTGCTTCACGTAGACGTTTCAAACTTCAGTGTAAAATTCCTCGTTGATTGTTTGTCCCTGTGGAGCATATTCATGGTGCGCGACACCTTCAACCTTCAACACCTTCCGACATCGTAAGAAATCGCCGCAAAACCCTATCAGTCAACTTGTCTCGACATGCAGAAATATGTTTAGCACAGTCAAAACTCCAAACGTGCCTTGTTCTAAAAATAAACACCCTGTCCGGATACTTTTTGAACAGACCTTTTATATATATATATATATATATATATATATATATATATATAGTTTCGGAAACTGATCAAACTGAATTTTTTTTTTAAAAAACCACGTACACTATCGTCTTTCGTGTATGTTGCAGTCAATACTTGCGCAGGCAAAACCTGTTATTATTACGAAATTTGTCTGCGAAAAGAGTTTAAATGCAATTATATCATATTTTAGGGATACAAATGCTTTAATTTGGAATAAAAATTCAGTCATGCAGAAAAGTTAAAAATTTAAGAGTAAATTTTAAAAATTTTAAATGGAAAGGTGAAATAGTTCAAATTTTGAATTCCAAAATAAATTTTTAATAGATCCTTAAAATAACTGGAGTATCTCTCTCTCTCTCTCTCTCTCTCTCTCTCTCTCTCTCTCTCTCTCTCTCTATATATATATATATATATATATATATATGGGATTGAACTCAGAATGGTCTCCTAAGGTCCCCTTGGGAGTAACCCGTTGCTCACGTTTGTCATTTACCATTAATTATTCGGACTATAGTGAATTTAATTTTCTCAGAAGAGTTCCTTGTTCCATGCACTGTCTGTGTGTATTATATATATATATATATATATATATATAATATATATATATATATATATATATATATATGATACACCTAGCAGGGCTAGGTGCTTTAAACCCTAGATCCATGTCCCAAAGCTGGATCCTGTCTGCTTTGCAGATAGCTGGTGAGGAAGCTATATTTATGGGACCTCTTTGCGAGTGACCCGTTGCCCACGTCGGGCTAGCATCATGAAAAAGAAAAACTATGGTATTTGTCATTTACCATTACTTATTCGGACTATAGTGGATTTAATTATCCCAGAAGAGTTCCTTGTTCCATGCACTGTCTGTGTGTATCATAAAAAACTCAGGGGACCATTCTGAGTTCATTCCCATATATATATATATATAATATATAAGCTTACCCTTACCTATGCAAATGAGGTTATGCCCTGGCTACACTTTTTCTGTTAAAGTTCAGCAGACAACGTCGGCCTGTCTGTGACGAATTTCTTCAAATTTTGCGCGCAAAAATGCCGCGGATCACCGTAAAAAATGGTGTCACGGCGCTATTTTATATCGGACTTTAAACTGCGTTCGTTTCTCGGTAAAAGACGAACATTTTATCACGAAAATACCCTCTTTGAGCCCGGTCATAATTCGGGGATGAATCCATCGTTCAGAGCAAATTACACCGGAGAACTCCATTTTTAAGGCAGCGCTCGTGCTCGTATTAAATCCCGAACTTTTTGTGCGAAACCCCTCATTAGCGGGTGATTGGTATTAGACATTGGGCATTTAACGGAAGTTGGTCCTCGAGCCTTCGTTTTGGTTTTAACGAAC
>JAJOZX010004496.1:285000-335000 GCA_023014485.1 Bathynomus jamesi
CAATATTAGAGTTTTGCAGACGATACAATTTGAATAAAACTTTCGTCCACCGAAAACAAGAAAGTTCTTAAAACTTTCATGGCCAAGTACCTAAATGGCCTTTTATAACGTTGATGCTCCAGAGTACTAAGGGGTTCGTAACACTGGCCGCATAGGTTACCATTTTGGTATAACTTTTGGGTATATGGGGTCAAAAAGAGTTATTAAGCTCCTGGTTAGTGTCTATGCGGTCCCAAATTCGAAACCTAATTCCGAGATGAGTTTTTTCTTAATTAACCTATTTTTATATGTAATAAGGAACCAGTTTAAAAATTTCTCGTCATTCGGGATTTCACCGCTTAGTACAGACCACCATCATGGGAAAATCTCTGTTCTTGTCTTTGTTATTTTTTTAAATATAATATTCCCAAAAATGGGGCGAGAAAGACGACTATACATTTTAGAACAGTTCTGAGTCTAACCTTCTTTTGGTAGAGCCATTACGACATCACCTACAACGACTCTTATGCTATGCTATTTCGTATTTCAGTTTAATTATGTGATAAAAGTTTTGTCGTACTCGTGGATAATTTCCCTTTTCGAAAGTGCTCTTCAACACCTATTTTCACTCGTAATTTTCTTATGATAGTATCGGATCAATGATATTATTATTATTATTATTATTATTATTATTATTATTATCTTGATTAAGCTTTTGAACTCACAACCGATAACTATGTGTGATGTTAAACTGCGTTTATTTTCCTCAATTACACCGCACTTAAACATATTTTATGCGAACTCAAAAGCGCTTGGATTCGCGTAGCGTGACCTGCCTTTTTTTTTTCAGCACGTATCGAAGAGGGCGTAGATAGATCGACGTTGTATTTATCCACGCAGCAAAAGAAGTTTTAAGCCGAGTTCAACCCTTTTTTACGATTTTTAAGTTTATATTATCTCGCTATTTCATTGCGTTTAATTTTTTAGCCACGAAAACGTTGTTTTGAATCATTTGCAAGCGCGTGTTTGGGCGGGAGGCGAATATATTCTCTTTATGCATATTTTACCTCGCATTTTGCGTAATAAATTTTTCTTTTCTATCCATTGGTCAAACGTGCAGTGACTGGCAAGTGTACAACTAAATATTTGTTGCGGGAATGAGTATTAGGTTTGAGAAAACAGACCATAAAGTTTATAGGTTTGGAGTAATCATTTGTACGATATTAAAATGGTTTTGCAAAATCTTATTAAACACAGATAATTCACCTGAAGGAGAAGGAGAAAGGCTCGCATGTGTGTATATATATATGTATACTGGTCAGATTGATCTAGGATGTAAGCATGTAAGTAATGATCATATAATAATCGAATGGATCTTTATATATGCAACATTTTCAACAGTTTAATTTGCATATATAAAAAAAAAAAAATGAACCATCGATCAAACCTAATTTATTCACCCAATATGAGTATAGTTTTTCGTATACTCACAGTCCATAAAATATCTTTAATTATATGTATTTACTACACTTTATGCAGCCGAGATGATGATCTATTGTTGATCTTTGCCTTCGAATCGAATCGAATAATGACTCTTTATCGAAACAGGTTTTGACTTAGGATTTTCCAATTTTTCAAACTATTTCGAAAGCATTTATAAAACATTCAAAATCATTTTTGATTTTTCAAAACTATTTTTAGAAAATTTTTAAATAATTTGTTTTGTAATAAATAATATTAAAAAAATAAATATTTAAATATATTTGTCTTTATATGATTTCTGACAAGCGCCACTTAAAATATGATATTAAAAATTTATAAACATATAAATAGATGTTATTCTCTTATTTGCATTGTAATTTCTAAATAGATACATTACTAACAACTAATATTTAACACGATTGTACTTTTACGGCAATTTACTTAATTACTATTTAATAATCGGTTTATACAATTTCAAATTTTAATTACTTCTTTGCTATTTTTAATCCAAACACGACTTCTTTTAATTTCTCTTCGAAATACACATGGAAAATCGAAGCAAATATACAACATTCATTTGATCTCTCGACTCTTTAACTTAAAATGAGAAGTACGAAGGCCAATAGTTTTTATTTTATGTCTTGAGAAAGGAATTGTGACGTTAATTACGAAATGAGTTAGTCCAAAATAAAAACTACGAATTTTCATCGTCTCAAAATCGCTAAAAAATGCAAATGAACCGCTAGAATCCGTTCTTTAGTTGGATTGTATAAAATGCCTCATGCGGGGTTGATACTCTCTCTCTCTCTCTCTCTCTCTCTCTCTCTCTCTCTCTCTCTCTCTCTCTCTCTTCGAAAGCCTTATGCATACATATCTGTTTATACATAAGCCATCTTTCGCTAATACAGCTAATGAAAGGGCTTACGTATAGTGAATAATAAATTAGAAAGTACTATGAAAAAATATTATGATGTAAACGTACGCGTACGCGTTAGAGAAAGTCCACTCGATAGAAGAGAATTTG
Source organism: Bathynomus jamesi (assembly GCA_023014485.1). Taxonomy (NCBI): domain Eukaryota; kingdom Metazoa; phylum Arthropoda; class Malacostraca; order Isopoda; family Cirolanidae; genus Bathynomus; species Bathynomus jamesi. The sequence goes on from JAJOZX010004496.1 coordinate 287,486, forward strand.
TACAGCAGACAATGTAAATAAAGAGTTTTTTATTATTTTGATGTCAGAACTAATAATGGCAATTAATTATTGTCCGTAATTACAGTGGGTGTGTATAATATACAAACACAAAAATAAGACGAGAGACAACTATTTCTATACTTTCTATACGCAATTTTGTATAATTAAAAGTAATTAAAAACCCTATATTTACATAGTGAGATGTTAAATATAAGTTTAAATTAATCATTTATTTACATTTGTGTGTGTATATATATATTTTGGTAGCATGAAGTTGACTTATATTTGCGAATGAAACTGAAAGGTTAATTGACTAAGCAATCTATAGAGTACATACAGCAAGCCATTAAAGGTCTGAAAATTAAAACTACGTAACTATTGCTTTTTTATAACTTTTAAATAATCCCTCAGCAATAATATCAGCCAAAAATAGCCGCTCTAACCTCGCCGGTAAGCCTTTCCTCTTCATTGCCGACATTAAGAGAGTTTTCCAAAGCAATTCTTTCATCCTAAAGTTCATTGGAAGCTGGCTGCGCCTTATGTTACACTTATTCAATTTAATTAAAATGTTTCACTGCCAATATACAGTTAAATTCATAAATCGTCTCTGCATGCTACTTTCAACTACTTTCAGTGTGAAGCAAGCAACCTTATCAGCCTAAAGCAACAGGCGGGTTTCATAATCTTTTTGATATCTTTTTTTTCTTTCTTGTTTTAGGCTGATTGGGTTCATGCTCATTTATTTTAGAGTTTTCGCAAGTTTTTTCTTCATTTTCCTTGAGTTGGCGGTGAATTTAATAATAATTAGTTCGAAAGAACAAATATATACAGGGTGATCCAAAAAGGTGTTCCCGAAAACATATATGTAACAAGTTATCTCCGGGACCCTTTTTTTTTTTTTTATCACCCTGTCTACTGATAAATTATGAAAGTTGTAATAATAGTAGCATCTGCAACTGTTTCACCTTCGTACACGAGAAAGGCCATATGAGCGAAAGGACCTACAGTTTTACGTGGGATCCAAACCACCGGTCATTACGTCATCTTAACACAGAGTACAGTTATCCATCCAAATACTGAACAAACCTAAAATCGTTTCGTTTAAACCCTGCTGATTTAACGGGAAGCGGTGATACTACGTAGCCACGAAGTATTAAATTTTGTATTTAGTTACAAATTCTTACAGTTTACAGTAATGTGCCAAAGTCATGCGATTGATATAAATGTACTATTATTACGTAGACTCTACAGTGTGTACAGATTTTATTGTCCCACAAAATTTATGATTTATGATTTTTGTGGGAATTACAAGGTATTTGTTAATCGAAGGTAAATTGATATAATTATTTCCAACACTTATTCACGAATATGGCCTGAGCCATTTTAATTATGGCTTTGATTTTTATTAGTTTCAATTCCTCGAAAGAAACATTCGTAGAACCGAAATAATTAGTGTTGGCTGCAGTTCCTTCATCACGTTTCAAGCTAACAGTGATAGTTTTTAATGCATTTTGTGCGCAGTTATCTCAAATCGAAGACCTACAATACGTAATGAAGGACAAGAGTTCAATTAATATATTGTAGGTTTAGGAAAATGTATTTAAAGATTGAAATTTCAACATTATTGCAACACTTTTGGGAATCCTTTTTTTGTTTTCTCCCAGCAAACAAAGGTACGTTTATAAGACGTTTATTAAACGTTCATTAAACGTCCATAGAACGTTCATAATTTTTTTCTAAAACGTTTACAAGGTCTTCTAATAAGCAACAACTGTTTCGAGGGATTTAATGAAACCAGAAACTGGCATAGCGCTCGGCCCAGACTAAAATGCAGCCCATTGCGCTAACTCCTGGATTATTATTGCTAGCCAGCACCATCGGGTGTCGAATCCCCCACGGTTTTACCCACTGAACTACTGTCGCTGGAAACTACTGTCGAGGGATGTAACTTCCGTGATCTTCCGAAAATGAAGTTTTCGTCAAATGTTACTCTGAGAAACTTTATTACATTGCATTCTTTCACCACAGTAAGACGCCATTCTCAGTTCATTTAAAGATATAGCTGCGGAAAGAAATTCGCCGAAACAATAAGTTTTTAAAAGTTCGAAAAATTACTAATTAGTAATTTTTTTAAATTTTATATTTTTGGTGGAAACTCAAAATTTCAAGTGAAAACACCAAAATTACTGGTTAGTAATTTCTTATTTATTTAATGTTTTGGTGTACATTTATCCGCAACAGTACATTATTTCTCTTACCATAAATCATAAAATTTATTCAAATTGATGAGTTCAGTAATGGCACCTTTTAGAATATTTGCATTCTTATTAGAGAGGGAAGCGCAGTATCATCGGCACGCATTATGAACTTAAGTGTATTTGAACATCGTGCAAGAGCATTTATGTAGAACAGAAATAACAAAGGAACCAAAATAAACCCTTGAGGAACACCATGTTTAACAATTAAGTTTTTAAAAGCCCCAATTAACTGAAAGAAGCTGTATATACATAGATAGTTTCTAAGCCTTTTATTAATAGTATCCAAAAATTGTAGCAGTAGGCTACATAATTCGTTAAGAATGATATCGTGTCATCAAGATTCTCAACAAAGGCCTTGATCAAATTTCTGAAAAGAGAAATCAGTGTTTCATTGTTTTCCTTTGCAGAAATAATATAATCAGCTTTCGTTGGTTCATTCTTGCCAAATCGATATTGATATGGGAAATAACAAATTATAAGTTGGTAAATAATGATGAATTCTTATTGTTATTACAACTTTTTAATATAATTTACTACATACAGATAATGAGGTTACTGGTTTGTCATTCGTTCCCATTGATGGATCGACCCCTTTGAAATAAAGTGTCACACATCCTATTTTTAACATTGATGACAAAATATCTTCGCAGATGCTCGAGCTCATGATTGTAGATTATTGGGTATCGTATTTTTCCCAAGAGTTAGTGTTGGTACAGGAATACTATGAATATTATTTTGACTATTTTCTAGTAGTACAGGAACAAATGAAAATTAATTTTGTGGGCTGGAAGAGGGGGCGGGGTCCTAAGATTAAGAAAGTGTAAAGCAGTTATTTTGAGCGTTTGCAGTAGAGGTAACTTCAGTAAAAGTGTTAATATGAAAGTTTTTTTTTCTCTAGTGAACTTTTCTGCTGAATGTTCACACTCAGTTATTTAATGAAAAACAATCATGAAAAACTTCATAAATGTAATCAGAAAAGAATGAAAAATAATCGCACGATCATTTGAGATAGATTCTGATCTTAAATTAAGATGTTAAAATTAAAATGTTAAAATTAAAAATGTTAATGGACGCACCAAATTTTCTTCCGTTTAACGTATTTAAAACAGTTCATGTTTTTTTACTCGCGAATTTAGTGGTGACCCATAAATCATCACTTAAATCCTAACATCGTCCGTCTATTCGCTCATCATCCGAAAATACAAATATAAGAAAATAAAGATATTGGACGTAAGATAAAACCAATTCTGAATATCAAAAACTTGAAAGGAAGTGAGTATTTAACCTAGTTTGGAAAAAATCTTCACTTTTAATGATATTTTTTAATGGAATGCATTCGCAATTATTGTAATATATTTATTCCTCTTTAAAAGAGTTTCTCCTTCAAATTACGATTTAGTCTCTTCACGAGCAGTGTAAAGTTCCCACGCACTTCGTCATTCATAACGAACCGTATTCATTTGTAATCTTAGTTACTTTCAGGTTCGTTCTAGTATTTACATTTATGCGTTCATTTCTGTGCGTTCTTTGAATGGACAGAGCTTTTTTAGTATTTACATTTATGCGTTCATTTCTGTGCGTTCTTTGAATGGATAGAGCTTTTTTTTCCTTTACAAGCATCTTGTCTACCCATGATGTATATGTGTCTGTGTGTATATATATATATATATATATGTAGGTTGGCATTTAGGAAAAGAAAATGATGAAGAAGTCGTCAGAAAGAAATAGTAGGCGGGTAATGTCATTGAAAAATTATAAAGCTTAGCTTTAATTTTAATTAATATTCTCTCTCTCTCTCTCTCTCTCTCTCTCTCTCTCTCTCTCTCTCTCTCTCTCTTAGTGGAAGAAAATGGAAAAAGCCGTCATTCTTGACCATTAAGCGACGCATGGTTGTTATTGCGATAACATTCAGTTTTTTCCTTTCTCACAGTGAGAAAATGGAGAAAATGGAGAAAATGGAAAATGTAGTTTGTATGTGAAATGTTTAATTTTAACCGTTTCGGGGGCCAACAACTAATGGTGGAAATGAACTAAATTAAACATTAGTTAAAATATACAAAAATAAATAAATAAATAAATTATATATATATATATATATATATATATGTACAGGGTGTCCGGGCTTAAATGAAATAAAATACATTTATAATGTTTTATTTTATTGCCATTTAAGCCCGGACACCCTGTGTGTGTGTATATATATATATATATATATCCCTATATACAATCGCGTATAAGAGATAACATAACGTATAAGATCGTGTATAGAATGTTATGAATATGTATCTGAGGTAAGTAAACACTTTCAAATATCATAATTTACTAACTTATAAACAAAGTATCGTAATTTATACCTTGAAAATGTAAATTAATAGTCACCTTTAAAAAAAAATTATACAAAATATTTTTTATATTATTGTTAATTTGTTAATTATTATTATTAACATTTCGAGTTTCGTGTTGCAATCTCCCCCCTCCCCCCACCCCCCACCTCCCCCATCAATTTTATTCAACCATTTTCGTATGAAATCTTTTGTTCAATTTCACTATAAATTGAGTGTGCCAAATTGCGCAAACACTTTACGAACTGTGAAAGACGATCCGCCTTATTTAATGGATTTGAAAAAATTGTTTTTCTAAGTACGTTGCTTAGAGTTTTCTTTTGGTTTCTTACTTCTCCGCGTACCCTGAAAATTACTCGCTATGCAGACTTTTTTTCTTTTTTCCCCCCCCCCCCCCTGTTTTTGACCATGTGTACAACCGTGTAATTCTCCACAGGGTGTCATTAATAACAAGAGTATAAACGGATGATGAGAAATCAAAAATAGTTTCCAAGTATTTTATTTTGAAATAAAAATCAAAAGAAAATTTAAACTTTTTCAAAATTCAAATGTGGTAAATTTTTAAAAATTAGATATTTAGTGCCTGAATTTACTTTACAATTTAGTTTTTATTATTTTTTAATTTTTTAAATAAAATGTTTCCATATACAGGGTGATTCATAAGTCTGTTACCACTGTAATGGTGAATAAAAAATAAAACTACAAACCACAGTAACCTGTGATATTTTTTTATTTGAAGTTATTTTTATACAATTACGCATTGGAAATTAACAGTGGAAATTCTTTCTTTTAAATCATTGACATTACGACGTTTTGTTGCATATACCCTATGCCCTATATCCTTCACCATACCCCATATTTTCACAAATCAACAATCTGAAACACAGAAAATATTTCACCATTACAGTGGTAACAGATTTATGAATCACCCGTATATATATATATATATGAATAGAAACGACATAAGTGTTAAGGAACGTTTCTGCACAAGGAGGAGAGATAACGAATAAATGAAAAATGAGGCGAACCGCCCGGGAATCGAACCCAGGGCCTTCCAATTGCCGGTTGGACGCTCTACCATTATGCTACGGACCTCACTCAATCACAAATCGAAATTCTCCCACATAGGGCAGAAACCAATGCCCTGAGAGGGCATATAACTGCGCGGTCATTGCAGTTATATGCGCATATTCACGATTTGCGAGGGTGCCCTCTCAGGGCATTGGTTTCTGCCCTATGTGGGAGAATTTCGATTTGTGATTGAGTGAGGTCCGTAGCATAATGGTAGAGCGTCCAACCGGCAATTGGAAGGCCCTGGGTTCGATTCCCGGCCGGTTCGCCTCATTTTTCATTTATTCGTTATCTCTCCTCCTTGTGCAGAAACGTTCCTTAACACTTATGTCGTTTCTATTCATTTATATACTGCGCGGTCATTGCAGTTATATGCGCATATTCACGATTTGCGAGGGTGCCCTCTCAGGGCATTGGTTTCTGCCCTATGTGGGAGAATTTCGATTTGTGATTGAGTGAGGTCCGTAGCATAATGGTAGAGCGTCCAACCGGCAATTGGAAGGCCCTGGGTTCGATTCCCGGGCGGTTCGCCTCATTTTTCATTTATTCGTTATCTCTCCTCCTTGTGCAGAAACGTTCCTTAACACTTATGTCATATATATATATATATATATATATATATGTTAATGGCAATAAACGAAGTCCGGCATTAAGATAATGCCTAGGCTGAAAGCTAAAAATGCATATAGCATTAGTTACAATGGTTACTTTCACTGTTTACGTTAGGTTATATTTATTATTATAGATATATAAATAGGCATTATAGTAATGATTATATGCATTCTTAGCTTTCAGCTTATTGACTAGGCATTAAGTTTAATGCCGGACTTCGCTTATTGCCGATAACACACACACACACACATATATATATATATATATATATTAGTGGTGCACCAATTAATCGGTATCGGCACCTTGCATGCCGATTAATCGGCCATGCAAGGTATTTTCCTAATATCGGCATAGCCGATTAATCGGCATGCCAGGTGCCGATACCGAGAGAGAGAGAATAAATCTATTCATACATTGAGTCTCTCTATATCAGAAAATTATAATATAGCTTTAGATATTGAAATTAGATTGCAATGTACCTTCGAAGGAAACATGAAACACAATAAGGAGTACACCCTTGAATCTACAGTGATTGCGCAACAAAATAGTTTTCCTTTTATATCTAAGTTATCAATATTATCTTTCTATATCGTTCCTTCCTTAAATAAACCGCGTTTCTTATCTCTTTCTGAGCGCACAAAAGCCATGAAATATTCCCCAATCCCAAAACGAAAGGAGAAAGATCGGTTATACTCATCAGATAAAAACCTTCAACCTCATTAACATTCAAACCACCCTCTCTCCATTTCCTCTTTCCAATTTGTTAGGAGTCGAGATTCCTCCACTTCATTACTGTATAGTTAATCAGAACCCAAATGTGGATTTATATATATATATACACTGTAGTTTACGAGCCATTCATTTTGTGGCTTGAATTCGGTCGGAATATAACTTATTTTATTGTACATTTAATATACTTAAATATATTTCTATATAATTAAGGAGAAATGGAAGCTTCGTAACGCGGGTTGTTTATACAGAAGGTTGGCAAAAATAAATAGACACCGCGATGAATTTCCTTAAGAATAAATGGCGACGCTCATCAAAGGAATGCCAGAACGTGCGTCAGCTTTACATACGTAATGTAACGGGGGAAGTAACACGTTTTTAAATATATTCACTCAATAAATCCGTTATTATTAATTGACTGTCATTATCAAATTAAAAACTTTGGGGGGAAAAAGAAAAACCCGAAGGTGTCTATTTTTGTCAACCCTCCGTAGTCTGTACATAAATTTATTTAATATCAAAATGTTTACCTTTTTTCAAGTGTACACATAAAATTTCGCCTTCTATCTTTGCTTGCTTAGTGCTAATTTTACATAATCTGTTTTACAACTCCTAAATACTGTATTTGGTTAAGATACTTTATAATATTATTATGCAAAATTATATATACACGTATTAAAAAATTTCTAAATTTGAAAATGACCTCTTTAATTAGAAGATATATACGAGTATAATTAAAAAATGAAAACATGTTTGTTAATAAGTGGGTTAGAAAACGTAATTACAATCCCCACACAGAAAATAATAGCATATATAATTAATTTGCAAAATCCGATATGAACATTTAAGAAAGAAACTTAAATGGTGGACAATTATAACATCTAATTATGTATTTCTTTCGCTTAGTAATGCAATTAAAATCTTTAATATATATAATTTCTGCAGCATCTTATTCATAAACTCTAAATTTGGCACTTTAGAAGTAATGTACTCTGAGTCATACACCTAAAATTTCTGACTAATTTTATTCTTGGCACCTAGAGTACAATTTGTTCCAATAATCGGGCTAAATTGACCCCCCCCCCCATTTACTTTACGACCCGGTATATCCTGATTACTGGAGCCTATGTACATCCAATATTTTATGTATACATAGATATACAGGGTGTGAATATACTGTATACGCGTATACATAACATAATGGAAATGTAATAGATGTATTTTAGGTGACGGAAGTACGCGCGATTAAACAAACATTTTACGCGTTCTACTGAAAGTTCTTTGAAAATACCAAATTTAACTTGTAGAAAAAATGGATGTTTTCATTTCATCCATTTTTTGGGGAAGATTTAATGGGGCCTCATATATAAACGAAAATTAAAACCACTTGGTTACAATAACCAAAATACATGGTCAACTATTTGCCATCCAGCCATGCGACGAATCCATGAACCAAGATTATATTTCTATTTTCTAGTAACAAATTTAAGTCATTTGCCAAAAACGGATTCGGACTTCGGAGTAGCCTCGTCAATACATTGACCCCCTTATTTGCTTGTTAATGTTGCTGTGGGCTGCACGTACCCTGACATGGGCGTATGGGCGGAATGATGTGCTGTGTGAAAAATGTTAAACTTTTTATCTTACTTTCACTTCAACTGTAATTACAAATGCCTTAAGCATTTATATATACATATACTGTAATGTGTGCGCGCGTGTGCGGGTGTAGGTGTGGGTGTGGGTAGGTGGGAACTGAAACGTGCAATTACATGTACGTTGAAACGAAATCAAGCATGAAGAGACATGAATGAACATGCAGAGGCGAATCATGGAATTTATTGAGCAAATAAAAAAAAAAATATATATATATATATATATATCTCTCTCCGCAAGGGGGTTCTAAGCTCGTGCTCTTGAGTGTTCTTTGTGCTCGTTTGTACGTGCTTGTTCCTGGAGGTTTCACGTGCGCCCTCCCGGCCCTAGCACCCAAGGATGATGGGGCTCGACCTTGCAGTCCTTGTCATCCTTGGTCTTTTTCCACTTCGACTGTCCCCTCTACCCTTTCTTTTCCTCTGTCTTTCCTCTCACTTTTTCTTTGTTTTTCCGGCCGAGATATGCCCTTTTAAATAGAGGCGAATCGGTTCTTCCCGAACTTTAAATATATATATATATATATATATATATATATATATATATATATATTAAAAAGCTTATAGACCTGCAAAGAGACGATATTTTATTTGTTTTTCTTGCTTTTTATTTTTATTTAAAAAAATATTTTAATTCATTGTTCGATATAACTAGTTTTTTGAACTAAAGACTTCTTAGTCATAACAATATGTTCTCCTGAGTGTTTATATATATATATATATATATATATATATACACACACCTTGGTTAACCTTGGATTTTGCTTCCTCCCGAATTGTTCATCCTGACGAAGGCCACGCTTGTCACTCCACCTTAGACATACAGTTTAAAGTGGAATCCGAACCACGCCTCACTAGCAGCCCAGCGTTTTAGCCACTAGGCTACCCTCGGTACCTATTTATCGCACAACCAATTTCTTTATTGCGTGAAGGATGAACAGCTGGGTTTTGCCTTGCGCCGCCTGCCGTCACCGGTCTCGATCCCGGGGCCGATGGATTCGTAGTTAGTGACGCTTACCACTACACCACTACATACCAATTCCCGACCTTATAATTTTTAGGAGAATTCTTCATTACAGGTCAGTGTTAGATGATCCTCAAATTTAAAAAATAGAAAACGACGCACACAAGACTACGCACATTATTATCCATTCAACAACGAAGCCATATATATAAAAGTTTACAATACTGCAAACAAATTGTTAGCAATATAAATAATTTCCTCTCTGATAAGCTTTTGACCGCGTCATGTTCTCATCCTTTAACGCGAACTTGCGTTAAAAAGGCAGCATTGATAACGCGAACTGCGATGGCAGATAGGGGCAGGCAAGTGGCTCGTTCTTCCAGTTATCAATTGGCATCGAAGATGAATGGGGCATGTCTTCGTCCTTTTTAAGGAAACCTAAAGCAGTTTCCGAAATGAAGCTTCAATTACGACACAAAATCGTGTACTTTGATCGTGTGTGTGTATAATGTATATAATATATATATATATATATATATATATATATAATCATCCAACATCCAGTTCTTTATCATGTACGAAATCCTGAAACAAGGTATAGTGGCTTATCCCCAAAGAGAGAATTATATTTTGAAACGAGAATCAAGGAAGGACTAAAAAAGTTTTTACAAAAACTTTTTCCCTTTCAGTTTTCCCTCGTTGGTTGTCAACAGAAGTCTTTTCAACATTCTAAAAAAAAATAAAAAATTGCGCCATCGTTCGTTCTGCTTTAAGGAACGACCTCAACATTATTCCCAAATGAAGCGAAGCTCGTGAAGAAGCTTCGGAACAAGAGTGGAAATAGAAATAATTAAATACAGGTACAAAGATTCAACGAAGTATCGAAAGTTTTTTAGGCATTCTTGCGCAAGAAACTGATTTTGAAGAATCGACCACAACTTCGCCCAAAAGGGAAAAACGTATTGGAAACTTCGAGAAACTTCGCGCGTCCCTGAACCCTTCTTGTTCCTGTGCCTCCTGTTTTTCAAATGTTCCGTAGACTGAGTTTAGTGGAACCGTTCCGCATTGAAAGGCTTTTTCCAGAATAAAAATTCAGAAAGTGTTACAGAAACAAGAAACTGGCGAACCCCAAACCTCGTTTTATTAGATGAAACAGCCCTAAAAGTGTTGAATCGATGTTATACTTATGTAATGTTAATAAAATATAACCTAGATTGAATGTATAACTAGATTAACGCGCGGTAAATGAATGTATATTACTGAACTAAATTCGACTGTAATCAATGATGTTAGGCGTAGATTATTATTGAACAGTAAAACCGCGTAGATCAGCTAATCTAATACATCGTTTTCGTAACAAAATTTCTACCACATCGTATAATGAAACTGTATTGCAAAAATCTTTTCTTAATATATTACCAGTTATTATTTATCACGTCGTTATTTTTAATTTAGCAGTTATTACAAGCATTTTAGACACTTCTTAAGTTTTTTTTCACACGTTTTGCTTGAGGAATTTTCTAAAATTAAAGAAAACACGTTTATAAGCATGAAATTTGTTGTGTTCACAATTAAATTATACTTTATAATCACATAATATTCGGGCATAATTAAATTCGAAAGCTTCACCAACCGAGCTGACAGTTATTTACTTCCTACTTTATTAAACTCCAAATCTTCTAAAGATTAATTCAGCTTTTCTCTACGCGTTAGGATCGATAGTAATACTAAGCCTAGAGTGTTAAATTAACATTTTTATGAACGAAAATATATTTTGCCACCTTAATATAAAATTAGGGGTACGCTTATTTCGTTTGGAGCAGGGGAAGAACGAAGAGAAAGTAGATGTAAATTGCGAGACGCATATACAAAAATATTGGATGTAATTCAGTGCATGACTGTGCATGATTGAGTGAATGTGAGGGATGGTCTCACTCGAAGGCCAAAGGCACGCTACGCTTTAAAAAAAAACAAAGAAAACCATTCTATCCCTTTTTTTAAACCCTGGGTATAAGCATCCTCGTATATAAAAGCTTAACCGCGTGTATGTATATACACGATTGTACTATAGAGTTTCACGAGCTATTTTTAACGTTATACTCCAATAACTACAATTTACCTTCACGGCTTCAACGAATTTTATGTATAATAATATATAAGCAAGTAAAAGATTTAAAAAACAAAAAAAAATTTAATCAAAATAAGCGCTGTGTGGAAATATTTTTTGACCGACTTTATCGATCACGTTTTCAGTTGACGAGAATCAGTTTTCAAGTTTTTTCTTTGTGTGTGACATTTATTTACTAGTAATTTTACTTAAATTAAGACGATTCTCGTTTGTAAATTGAACACGAAATCCTGTAATAAAAAGGGTCACTCACGGGACAAGGTTAGTTTTCTTAATATTCGACAATGAAGCATTTACGAAACATATCTCAATGTTGCGCAAATTTCACTTCACTGAAATGAATGCAATATACTCGTGTGTGTGTGTATATATATATTTATATTCTTTTTACTTTTTGAGGATTATTTTTTAAAGTTTGTACGTGTAAAGGATAATATGTTCTGTCTTGGCTTAAAACGTGATTGGAATTGTGTATAAATTTTAAAGTATTCTTCTCTCTCGACGTAAATTGTCTTTTCGATTTATAGCGAACATTGGCGAGTATTCGGGCGTTATCGGCCCGATTGTCTCAGTCGGTATAATTGTAAATAAAGAAATAGCTTAAAAGAACCGTGTCTCGTTATACGAAGAAGTGTTTTTAAGAATAAGCTTTCTCTGTAGTTACGTTGTCATCGAATAGAAATGGGCCGTGAGCTTATTCGAGTTAGTCGTGCTGCTGTTGCCGCGTTCAAGGCTCAAGCGGTGAAGGAATTCTTCCTATAACAGCGAGCGTGTTTACTCTTCTTCTTAAAACATTCCTTGGTTGTAGAGTTTCCCATCTCTCTCTCTCTCTCTCTCTCTCTCTCTCTCTCTCTCTCTCTCTCTCTCTCACTCTGAAGAGAGATAAATATCACGAGACTTCAAAAATTTATTCCGATAACACCGATTAAAAACATCGCGAATATATTGTATTTCTTTTAATAAAGATAAAGTAATAAAACACTGAATAAAATTTGCTCGTAAACTTGGATTCAGTTTTATGACCTGAATTAGATATTTACTGGAATTATCAGCCTCAGAATTATGATTAAATGGAATTTATACCCTCGAAATATCTGCCAAGTAATTTCCTTTTCGCCGAGATGCCAATTTCTTTATTTAACATTATTTAGCTTCAAAATAAACATAAACATTTCTTTTATTTATCACATAAATAATACTTTTAATCACATAAATAATATTTTAATGTATTTTGATGGAACTAACCTTTCCCGATTCATAAACAGTACTAAAGTTTTCAAATAGTGTATACCATTTCTGTATTTACTGCAGGGCAAAAACAAAAGTTCCGAAACCATTCAAGTCGAAATACCAAAATGAGCTTTTAGTAACTTTAACCTCCTACGTCATAAAAAGTTCCTAACATGGACCGATAAGTTCCCTTTTTGGTTTCTAGAGTCCAAAAAGAGAGTGGAGTGGTTTCTTTTAATATAATGAAGTTTTTTACGTATTAACATGGTTTTTATTTACTTATAATGATATTTGTTATATCGAACTTATACTGTACCGCAAATTTTAACGGTTTTTCTATACTGAATTTCGTTTAACTGCCTACAATGCCTCTCTGATTCTGCTTAGGCCTAAGGTAGTGGGAAGCCGAAACACAAAATAGGTTTTATATGATTTTATTAAATTTAACTTTTGAAACATGGAACTGGGATTTTAAAACTAATCTCTCTCTCTCTCTCTCTCTCTCTCTCTCTCTCTCTCTCTCTCTCTCTCTCGGCAATTAATATAAAACAGATTTTTAATTAATAATCATGTCAAATTGCAGTAATTAATAATGACATTAATTCCATTTATTACACTCGCCACACCTTTTTTAAAAAGTTTTCAGAAAACTTATTTTTTAACAACAATTTAAAAATTTACATTTCCATACTGGCAATGAAAAGTCGGAGAATAGCAGCAGAAAAGGGAACCTTTCAGTAAAACTTCGTACAACGGTACACGACACTTTATACCAGTGCATGATGATATTTGGAAATCATTTATATAAATTTAATATCTGCAGACATCTGTATCAATAACATTTTAAGTCTATAAACCAAAAATATTTCCGTAAAAATTGTTACAATATAATCGGGGATAAATTTTCTTTTAAATTTCATTACAATAAATTTGACTTTCATATTCTTCTATTCCGGTGATTTCTCATCAAGAACCGCTTTACAAAATTATATAGTTACTATAAGGGCAACAATAGAAAGGAAAAGAACAGAGTTATGAGTACAAAACCTACTCACCAGAGCGCACATAGTATGACACAAAAAGAAAAAAATTCGGTCGATTTTCGAATATTTTCACTTATAATTTTACCAAATGATAATAATCAGTGTACATCACGTTCTGAATGCCTTTCAAATAGCACTCCGCTGCCTTTATGTCTGTCGAAAGCTGACAACGGACTTTTAAATTTTCAATCGTAGCTCTCCTGCTCACTTCACTAGAATGCAAGGGGTTGCATCACCATGCAACAGATCAGCACACGTTGAGGTTGCGTTCTCTCTCTAAAATATAGCAAAAAAAATTTCGTCGTCCAATTCAAAGAGGATCAAGGGGATGGAGATATACTGAAAGTGGAACCACGTACCAGAATTGGACAGAATTTGCTGTTCTAGAAGCCGATGAAGAAACTTGCTACTCTCATCTCAACTTCTTTTCGGTGAGCGCTGCTCCTCTACTATGTCCAGATGAAAGGTTCCCTACGTGGTACGGGTCAACCAACCACTTCGCTGGGGCGGTTTCACAACGATCCTACTGTGTGCCTGTATGGACAGTAAAGTCCTAAGCACTCGTTCAAACACACTGTCGTAGTTTGCCTCTCGAGTAGCACGTTGAGCCAAGTATTGAAATGGTATTTGAAATATGACAAAATGGAAGGAAGAAGAAAATGGAAGAGTATAAATACAGAAGAAGGGAGACAACGATACAGACAGTTGAATAACGAACTGAGAAGAGAAACCGATAAAGCAAGAGAGATGTGGCTTGAAGAGTAGCGCAGGGAAATGGAGGAATTAGAAAGGGAAGGAAGAACTGATTTAATGTACCAAAACGTTAAGAACATAAATAGGTGGAAAAGAAGTAGCTTGGGAGTGCGAGAAATAGAGGGGAGAAATGGAGAAAAACTGAAAAGACCAGAAAATATAAGGAAGAGATGGATTGAGTATATTGAAGAACTGTATGATAAAGAGAACAAATCTAATAACATCGAAATGGAGGAAGCAGATGAGGTGGAAGTAGATTGTATGGGACCGGACATATTGGAAAGAGAAGTAGAGATGGCTGTAAAAGACCTAAGAAATGGCAAGGCCCTACGACCAGATGATGTACCAGCAGAACTTCTGAAGAGTCTTGAAGATGATGCTAGAGAGGAGGTGAATGTATTGTGCAGAAACATGTATGAAAGTGGAGACTGGCCTGCTGACTTTATGAGAGTCTCTATGATTACTATCCCCAAGAAACCGAGAGCCACCAAGTGTTCAGAACTTCGAACCATAAGCTTGGTCAGCCATGCATCAAAAATAATGCTAAGGATATTAACCAGAAGACTAACGAACAGAGCTGAGCAGTACATTGGAGAGGATCAGTTTGGATTTAGGTCAAAATGCGGAACAAGAGAAGCTATTGGTATTATGAGAATGATGGGGGAGAGAGTGCTGGAACATGATCAGGAGATGTTTGTTTGTTTTATTGACTTTGAAAAAGCTTTTGACAGAGTCCAATGGAGGAAACTAATGGAAATATTGAAGAATATTAATGTTGACTGGAGGGACCGTAGGCTGATAAAAAATCTATATCTTGGGCAGACTGTGAATGTTAGAGTTGCAGGAGGAGAATCGGAACCTGGATTGGTTGGGAGAGGGGTCAGTTAAGCATGCTCCCTGTCCCCCGTGTTATTTAACATTTATGCGGAAGCAGTGATAATAGAAGCACTCTCAGATCTGGAAGAGGGAATCAGAGTGGAAGGTAAATTGGTCAATCTGTAAAGTTTGCAGATAACAAGGCATTTGTTTGTAGTACTGAGGAAGGACTGCAAAGAATGGTCAATAGCTTGACAACAACGGCAGAAGAATTCGGAATGAAAATTAATGAGACCAAGCAAAGGTAATGAAAATTGCAAGAAGGAAAGGAGCACAAAAAACCTAACGATAGGAAATGGGACCTTAGAAGAAGCTGAGCAGTTTACATAACTGGGAAGTTTATTAACCAACAATGGAGATTGCAATAAGGAAGTAAGATCTATAATTGGTATGGGTAAGGTAGCTTTTGAGAGACAGAAAAAACTACTTACAGGTAAACTCAACTTGAAACTGAAGAAAAGGTTAGTAAAAAGCTTGGTATGGAGTGTGGTACTGTATGGAGCAGAAACATGGACACTGAAAACAAATGAAAAGAAACTCCTGGAAAGTTTTGAAATGTGGATTTGGAGAAGAATGCTAAAGATAAGCTGGAGGAAACACCAAAGTAATGAGGAAGTACTGCAACAAGTGAGGGAGGAAAGAAGACTCATTAAGGTAATAAGAAAGACAGAAGAAATGGATCGGACATGTGTTGAGAGGAGAAGGATTGTTGAAGGAGGTGATAGAGGGTAGATATGAAGGTAGAAGGCCGAGGGGAAGGAAAAGGAAAGCAATGCTGGACGATTTGAAGGCAGGCAGGAGTTACCATGAGATCAAAAGGATAGCTCAGGATAGAACACTTTGGCGGGACACATGAGTTGGACTTGCCTGATAGGCAGAACACGATGGATGGATGGATGAAATCAAATACGAAAAAACAAAATAAAGACCAAAAACTTTGTATCATCAACTCACGATAACAACAAACCAACGTAACACCTTGTCGGGGAACGCGGACAACACGAGTCCTCAAAACGCCACCAAAACGTTACTGGCAATCTAAAAATGCCCAATTTCCGCTCAGCAATCAGTCTAAAGGTCCAAATGTACTAGTAAACCCGAATAAAGTTTAAAAAATAACACATTTACCCAAAATAATTCTTAAATAAAATTTAAACTTAAATACCTAAAAATAAAAACAGTCCCATTAATTCCAGTCCGCAATGTTAAATTGAGCAGGAAGAAAACCCCATAATTTACAAAAACATCTGAGAAATAAGTCTTTCTTTCAACACGAAATCCATGAGCGTGGTTTGCATATCACAGTAATTCCAGTAATTCAACGCCCACTATCAGAAATAGTTACAATTTTTTCTAATGAAATGGATGTGAAATAAGAATATTCCTAAACGTCTATGTAAATATTTATATAGTTAATCTAAGAGTAATGTACAATATTATCTCCATTAAACCAAAACCTGAAAATATAAAATGAACCAAAACAAAAGTTACTTTATACGAGATGCGCCTTCAGAAAACAAAAGCTTCCTAATGTAACACAATTTTCTTTTGGTCACGTATATGATAACCATCATGAAGACACAATAAAACGTTTTAGAATAAATTACCATTTCATAAAAGCTAAAAATGTCGTATCTGAGTTTACTCATACATTAGACGAAAAGGATCACCTGAAGATCAGGGCTCCCAGCCTTCTTTAGTTAGCCTTATAAGGCTAACTAACGAAAATATCACGACCTGACCTAACCTAACCAATCGTTAGGTCAACTGTACACCCTTGACAATTGGTTAGTTAGGTCGTGATATTTTCGTTAGTTAGCCTTATAAAACTAACTAAAGAAGGCTGGGGGCCCTGATCTTCAGGTGATCCGAAATTTAATTTAACTTAACAGCTATGAACATAAAGAAAAACAAAAAATATTTGTCGTTTCTTCAAAAAATTGACGACAATTATAATTATCTGCGTTGAAAATTGAACGTAGGCTATAGGCCATCTTATTCTTAGTTCACTCAAAGACCTAGGGCTCTAGGCTATATACATTCGTGCCACTTTTAAAGCATAAAAGGAACAGAATGGAAGACTGGAATATTACAAAAATAATTACAAACTAACGAAAATATCACAACTTAACCAATCGTCAAGGGCGTACAGTTGACCTAACTGGGCATTCAATTAACCTAACCGGGCATTTAATTAACCTAACCAGTTGGTCAATGTTAATGTTAATATATACAGTATACGGTATACTGTGTGTGTGTGTGTGTATATATATATATATATATATATATCATGTAACCTATTTTGCATAATAAATATCATGTAATTTATTTTTGCATTTTTATTGCCCTATTATGCAAAATGTTCACATTTCTCCAAAAAAAAGAATGTTAATTTTGTATTCAGAGGGTCAAAATGCACTACTGGTGCTATTTTCAAAAGAATCTGGTGGTGGGCTCCAAACGGAAAAGACCCGTAAACTACAGTTAAATAGAATTTAGAACCTCGATACTCTTAAAGGCACTTACTAGCAAAGAACCTTATTATTAAAATTATATGCGTCATATCTTTGTTAAATTACTTACATTAACATTGATAATTTGAACATTCTTTTCTTTAGGCTGTACAGTAAATTTGGATCTGTAACTCATCTCGGAAACAGCATTACGTAGGCCAGTCATAAAAATAAATTTAATTTAACTTAAACATAAAATTCCAAATAAAAATTGAACCATTTAATATACAGGGTTATTTCGGTGGATCTGTAAACATTTGTGAATTTCAGTGAAAGCCGTCCGGAATAAGAACGTACATAGCGTATAATTATGCAGTGTGCGCATATAGAATCGTACAACAAATTAATTGGTCAGTGTAACAAAATTTTTCTTTTGTTAATCTAATAAATTTAGCAAGATTCATATGTTACAATTTCGAACGTACAAACGCAGGAAGAAGAATCAGTAGGTGAGATTTTCGCTTTTTAAAATAATAACTTTTTAATTTAACACTCTCTCTCTCTCTCTCCTCTCTCTCTCTCTCTCTCTCTCTCTCTCTCTCTCTCTCATGTCTACATTGTTTGGAAAGGAAAATATTGTCAATATGTACTTAAACTATAACGCTTATTTATTTAATCCCTTCTTCGCCATTACGAACAAAAATATTGACTCAAACTACACATTCCTCGAAACGGTGTGCGAGGGAGATTGGAGTAACTGAGAGACGAAGTACAAATTTGGAAGAGCCATGCGACGGGATTTTACATAGACCTTACGCTAAAGAACAATAATGTTTAAGCAAAATCTAATTGGGAATAAGGACTGAAGGAAAGTTTAGTTTCATGTCACTTCATTTAACTACTAAATTGAACAACTAACTATTAACTAAAGACAATATCTACTAGTTTAATTAGCAATTAATTTGGCAGAGGTAAAAGCAAGTATGAAGGACGTGAGAATGCCCTTATTTTAATTAAAGAGAAACCGCTGCCACCAGAAATGTGAATGGTTTCTCTTAATGTAACTATTTTTTTAAGTATTAACATGAAATTTAAGTGTTATTTAATTTCTGTTTCGAAATATTTTTTCTCGCTTTGTGTATATATATATATATATATATATATATATATATACAAAGAGAGAAAAAATATATTATTTCAAAACAGAAATTAAATAACACTTAAATTATTATGAGTAATTGCGTGAAGGAAAAAAAGCCTCTCCGTTTCCATGGGAACAGCATATATTGCATTGGAAGAAGAGAAAAGAGCGAAGAAGCAACAAAGTGGATTAGATTTTCTTCATGACCTTCCTCACAGGAATATATATATATATATATATATATATTATATATATATATATGGGTCTACCTTGGTTAACCTTGGTTTTGGTTCCGCCCGAATTGTTCATTCAGACGAAGGTCAAGCTTGTTACTTCACCTTAGACCTACAGTTTAACGTGGAATCCGAACCAAGCCCCACCAGCAGCTCAGCGTCTTAACCACTAAGCTATCCATAGTACCCATTTATCTGCCAACCAATTTTTTTTTATTGTTTGGAAGGATGAACAGCTGGGTTTTGCTGCGCGCCGCATCCCGTTACTAGGTCTTGATCCTGGACCGATGGATTCGTAGTCAGTGTAGGGACGCTAACCACTACACCACCGTGGCGCATATATATACTATATATATACTGTGTGTGTGTATATATATATATATATATATATATATATATATATATATATATATATATATATATATATATATATATATATATATTCTGTACCGATTCATTGATTTGTTGTACCTGTTATTCCATAAATTAAAACCAAACTCACCCGCTCGTCTATTGTTAATTTCGCAGCCATCCCCTACCTATAAGAAAAAATAATATATTATAATCAACACTGAAAATTCCTATGATGCGCGACTTTGCGCCACCCTGTATATACTGTATATTGTGAGATTTCTGTGTTGCCAATGAAGTTATTATTATATATGTTACAGGGAATCTGTGTAACTAGGGATGTCATGAAATCCCTAAAATGTTCAGGGATTTCACGTAAGGTTAAGTCGTGATATTTTCGTTAAAACTAACGAAAATATCACCACTTAACCTCACATGAAATCCCTAAACATTTAAGGGGTTTTATGGAATCCCTAGTTATGCAGATTCCCTGTAACGTATATATTATGAACGTCTATTTCACGCGTGCAAATAGATTATGAGTACGAGCAGCTTTCTGTATCATTGCTAAGTATACGGATGGTAAACGTATGACAAGGCTTCCTTACGTGGTTCATCACCACTAGTAGCAACAAAGCTTTGCGTTATCATAGGTCTATAGGTCCAGGTGCATCATTCAACAGGAGCAAGATGTGCCAAAAGTTACGTTTCCTCCCGAAGGCAACACAAATGCACCCGTTTCAATCACGAGCACATTCGTATCATCTCAAATGTTTATGAAAAGGTTTTCAACCCAATCAAAGCTGCTGAAGGAAGCACGATTTTAATTTAACCAACTTTAAACAGTTAACAGTTTAACTTTTCAAACTAAATCTAACTTTATTTATTAACCTATAGTCTTGTGGCTCTCTCTCTCTCTCTCTCTCTCTCTCTCTCTCTCTCTCTCTCTCTCTCTCTCTCTCTATGCAGTATATATATAGGTCTTTTTCCTAACATTCAGGTCTGTTTCGTATAGACATTTTTGTTACAAAATATGAATAAAAAGATTGACATTTAAAAACTTATTTTTAGCTTAGAAATTTTTAGCATTTTTTTATTAAAAACTACACAATTTGAGTGTTGTGGAAAATTTTTATTGGAAGTAAAATGTGAGTTAATATTTTCGAAACTTTTAAAAGGCAATTTCACATTTCGTTTGTCTACTCACCTGTCTCGATCGATCTATGTTTGTGTGTGTGTGTGTGTGTGTGTGTGTGTGTGTCTCTCTCTCTCTCTCTCTCCATATATATATATATATATATATATATATATATATATATATATATATATATATATATATATATATATATTAGACTGGTCCAAAAAACAAAATTTTTGAAATCATAATATGGTACCTCAAATTATTGTGAACCTTTATAAGAATAACTTCTGACAAAAATATCAGCTCATTTGAAGTATATTTAGGGGTGCCGCACTACTGTAAAAAATATCAGAAATAAAAAAAATTAGTAATATTATATGGATTGTGGAGTAGTTATCTTCTGTAGGTATGTTACTTGTGTTGTTGAGATGATAGCATCATAGCAGTGTAGGAGAGTGTCAAATGGCATCATGCACAAACAGGATGTAAAATATGGCAAGTTCAGTAGCGACTAGAAAATCAACAGAAATGTGGCTTATTGGACAAACAATTGAGACAATATGTGGGAGAAAGCTACCATCCTATGGTGACGTTCTGCGGCTTATTTTTCATCATCTACATGCCAAAAAGACGTTGAAAAATGCATCTAAAGCTGTTTGCGCTGAAGTATTGAAAGTTTGACAGCTGGCAAATATACCAACTGCTGACTATCGCAATGTTACGAAAAAAATAGAAAAGGAGTATTTTAATTATAGAGGACTTCAAAAATCTAAATCTAGACGTTCACAGATACAAATAGATAAAGAAACTTCTTTTCAAGAATGTTTGGACGATTTATTCGATATCGCCCATGCTAATGCTCTGCAAAAAGTGACAGTAGAAGAAGACAGAGCTTTTCTACAAGCTCAACGAGAGAAGGGGAGGAGAGGCTACATAGGAAGTGTGGACAAAATATGTGCTCTCAAACAATCTAAGAGAAGATCTAGAGATGAAGCATTTCAACGCCAAGTTAAGAGAGAAACTATGAGAAAGAAAATGAACGCAACAGTGACTCAATTTTCGTCAAATAGTAGTTCCTCCGAGGAAGAGCCAAGTACATCAAGTACACCAGTCACCATAAAGAAGGAGAAACTTGGTAGTCATAAACCAGCAATAGTTGTATCAACAGAATTAGCAGTGACACTGGACAGAAACAAATTAAGTGATCGCCAAGCAGTATCAGTAGTAGCAGCTACTGCATCTTCTCTTGGATATGAAGTTGATGATATTATTCTGAGTAGAAGTTCAATACGGAGAAAACGAATATCAGTTCGTCAGCAAATTACGGATGGCATCAAGCAATCATTTGAAACTGATATTCCTCTAACAGTTCATTGGGACGGAAAGCTTATCCAAGATCTTACTGGTGATGATAGTGTGGATAGACTTCCAATTATTGTATCAGGCAGAGGAAAATCTAAGCTTCTCTCAGTACCTAAACTTAAATCTGGCACAGGAAAAAATATTGCAGGTGCTGTGGTCGAAGCTTTGGATGACTGGGGGCTACGAGATTGTGTGCAGGCAATGTGCTTTGACACAACTGCAAGCAACACTGGCAATAAAAAAGGAGCATGTACTCTTATTGAAAGCATACTTGAACGGCCGCTCCTCGGACTAGCTTGTCGACATCACATTCTCGAAATAGTAATAGCATCTGTCTTTGACAATTGTCACGGCGCTGCCACTGGTGGTCCGGATATCTTGTTATTTAAGCGTCTTAAAAATAAATGGAAAACTTTTGACACAAGCAAGTTTGAAATTGTTCAAATCGATGTACCGGAAAAGCCCAGTATAATTGAAAATTGCAAGCAACATTTGACTAAATTACAACCTCGAGCAGATTACCGAGAACTCTTAGATTTGACACTCATATACCTTGGAGATGTTCCTTCTGATGGCATTAAATTCCATCAACCCGGAGCGTTGCACCGTGTGCGATGGATGGCGCGAGTGATATATGCAATAAAAATTTGTCTTTTCCACAAACAAATGGAAGTCACTAGACGTGAACTAGAAGGGATGCAACGTTTTGCATTATATGCTGTTCGATGCTGCTGAAATGAATGGTTTTTAGCACCCATTGCTTCCTCTGCACCAGCTAATGACCTATCTCTTCTCAAGAAACTTCAATCCTACGATGATAAAGAAATATCTGTAGCTGCATCCAAAGCGCTCTCTCGCCATCTCTGGTATTTGAATGAAGAGCTCATCGGACTTTCTTTTTTTGATGAAGAAACGTCACTGGAAGTCAAGCGAGAAATGGTGAAGGCGCTGGATGTGAATGGCTCTCAAAATCCTCCTAAACGGATAAATTTGAATGTGAATGATCCTAACCTACAAGACAAAACACTAGCTAGCTTCGTCAGTTCAACAACTCGCAACTTCTTCACAAAATTAGCATTGCTAATGGACTTTTTGGACAGAGATCCTGCTGATTGGAACGCTAATGATGACTACAAAGCTGCTAGCAATTATGTAAAAATATAAATGTTGTAAATGACAACGCTGAGAGAGGTGTTGCTTTAATTAAGAACTTCAGTGGCCATCTTACGAAAAGTGAAGAACAACAATATCTTCTACAAATTGTAGAGCAGCACCGTAAGCGTTTTCCAAACGTAAAAAAATCTACAATAAAAGAGGGACTTAGATAAAGGAAATAAATGGAATAGAAACAAAATTAGAGGACTGTGGATTAGGCCTATAGGGGATACCACATTAAAAAAAACACCGATAACAGCTACCCCAGGGATAAAAATATTAATATAAATAATCCGATTGGAGAATAAAATGAAATGTTTAACCTCCGTGCGGCACCTCTAAATATTATCCGATTTGCATTAAAATTGGTATTTATAATTCTTTAACCATTCTTCACATATCCAGGGGTACCATATCAAAAATAATACATTTGAAAATTCGCCCTTATAGGTTGGACCAGTCTAATATATATATATATGTGTGTGTGTGGTGTGTGTATATATATATATATATATATATATATATATATATATAATATATATATATATATATCAACTATTTATGCGTGTTTTACTCTATCCACCATTCATATATTTATTTCCAAACACTCGCACAAATAGATAAAAAAAAAAACCAGCCCAGAACACACACATTTCCGGCCGGAGCAGTAGTTCCATCCATAACTTCCTTCCTACCTCCTTCCTACAATGATTTCTTCACCTTCTGCGAGTGTGTTCCAAAAGGAAAAACCTCATCGAATTCGGTCTTTCGATCAAAGAAAAGTTGATTGTCAGCCTCCCGCAACTCATTCAATTATACCTTCATTTAAACGCGTATAACGAGTAAATCATTCTCAATCAATTAAATTACTCGCCATCAAACACGTGACTTTTCATTCGGTAATTATAATACCTAAATTTAATTTAGTTTACCTTACGATTTAATGCGCTCTAAATTTGGTCTTTTACGACTCCTTTAAGTAATATTATGTAAAAAAATTCTATAATTGTACGCCCTCTATATTCTTATCACCTAAATTACGCCCTGTTGCGTTTCTATTAGTTTACATCTGAGCATATATATAGATATACAATGTATCAATATATACATATATGCATAAAATAATTAGTCGGACTTTAGGTGCTAAGAATACAATGAGACAAACATTTTTTTTCATCATTTAAAGTAGTCTTAAAGAGCAAATTGAGAGTGTGCTCACGCACCGTGGTGAGTCTCATGTCGAGGGATTTGAGGGCCATACAGAACAACCTGCTTATTCATGTACAACTCGAGTAACTGTGTACGATCGTGTATATAATATATATATATATATATATATATATATATATATACAGGGTGAATCAAAAGTCTGGAAACATAATAACTATGCTTTTCAATGCAAATATGTATGTATATTTGCATTGAAAAGCATAGTTCCTATGTTTCCTATTTTTCCAGACTTTTGACTCACCCTGTATATATATATATATATATATATATATATATATATATATGTGTGTGTGTGTATATATATATATATATATGGGTGGGGTGTGACAGTAATTTAACTCAATCTTTCATGCTTACTGAGTACACCGACAATGATCTCTTTGCTCTTTAGTACATATAGAAATGACTGTGTGGGTGTGTATGTATGTATGTATGTGTGTGTGTGTGTGTGTGTTTATACGCTTCAAATTAAGTTCGATTTTATTCTCTTTCGTATTTTGTGGATGCTCATTAAATATCATATCATGGAACCGCAGTATACATAAAATATACATTTTTACGTCTAAATGGAATTATATACAGGGCGTCCCAAAAAAATGTATACACACTTTAAATACTTATAAAGGCAGTGTTTATTAAAATACATTTCATTTTCAAAATGTAATAGAATCTACAGACATTATTTAATTGTTTTGTCAACGCCTGTTTTCAAACTGACGTCCGTTCTGGTCCAGGCACTGCTGATAACGCGAAGCAATGGAATCGCAAACATCACGAAACATTTCGTTTGGTATTTGTGTGCATTCTCGTTCAATGGCTGCTCTCAATTCAGCGACTGTTGCAGGTTTTATAGCGTAGACTTTGTCTTTTAAGTATCCCCATAAAAAAAAGTCTAGTGGTGTGAGGTCTGGTGAACGCGGAGGGTATTCTACGAAACCCCTTCGTCCAATCCACATCCACATCGTGCCAAGTACCACTCGCAATACTCCACTCTTCGGTCCGGATCATCATCATCTTCATTAATAGCATGGACTAATCTTGGAATGTAACTTTTCCATTGACAGCGCTTCAAAATGCGTTGGACAGACGATTCTGAAATTCCTATCTCACGACTCGCTTGCCGCACAGATTTTCTTGGACTTTGGTGATACGTTTCCAGTACTCTTTCTTGCTTTGTGGGGCTTGTCGATGTCCGTGGTCTTCCGGAACGCTTCTTGTGGACATTCTGAACAGTTCCATCGGCTTCAAACTTATCTCTAATTCGAGTGATGGTAAGTCGCGTTGGTGGATCTGTTTGAAACTCCCTCCTAAACTGTCTTTGCACTTCAACTGCGTTTTCACACTTCCAGTAGCATTTTAGAATGAATTTCCTTTGTTCAAAGCTTAGTCTGACTGCCATTATTAATTCTAATGGGTTTAACTTGGAAAGAAAGAAACATCAATTGAGCTATCAGCTGTTAAAGTGTGTATACATTTTTTGGGACGCCCTGTTATATATATATATATATATATATATATATATATATATATATATATATTATATATATATATATATGAGGTAGTACGAGTGTGACTGATTGATACAGGTAAATTTGTGCTGCCTTAAGGAGGAAACACAAACTCGCGGTATATCTTGCTCCTGAAGAGTCATGCATCAGGATTGATAATAAGTGTGGGTGTTTGCAATACAAACTAACGAAAATTACAATAAATTGAATACAGGATATGGATATTTTTTGGACTAGACTAGACTTAAACTATGACTGGATCAATGGTTGTGTATATATGTTACAGGGAGTCTGTGTAACTAGGGATTTCATGAAACTCCTAAAATGGCCAGGGATTTCATGTAAGGTTAAGTCGTGATATTTTCGTTAGTTTTAACGAAAATATCACGACTTAACCTAACCAATCGTCAAGGGCGTACAGTTGACCTAACCGGGCATTCAATTAACTGGGTATTCAATAATTTTCCCGTAGGTTTTTTATATAATCCATTGAAATATTCTTTAGGTAATTAAAAGCAAAGCAAAGTTTCCTTTCCTACGCCCGTACAGTTTTCCACATATAAATGAAAAACTGACTTGTGTGTGTGTGTGTGTGTGTGTGTGTGTGTGTGTGTGCGTGCGTGGGTGTGTGCGTAGGTGTATGAGTAGAAATGCGTACATAGGGTGGAGGGTCTTCCGTTTCCTTTGCTCGATGGAAACGATCAACTAGGTGTCGAGAAATGATCCACCCGAAGGTAAGAGAAAGAAGAACGAGAAAACCTTGAAAAGAAACCACCTCAGCGACAGATAAAAGAAAACGAACTTTTAAGGTAATATCAGAAAGGATGAAGGAAAATAGTTCACAAAGGACGTTAAAACAAGGAAAATATGTCGCTGTTACATTCATTGTTTTGGAAATGCATTTTAATAAAAGAGAGCCTTCAGGAGACCTTATTTGTATTAGGAAGGAAGGTCCTTATTGTAATACCATTTCAGTCCTTCTAAATAGTAACTACAACATTAAATATTTGAGCTGACCAATAATTTATTTTATATATATATATATATATATATATATATACTCGTATTTTTATACTTTTTGCACATTGTTACATCAGGAACATTACATAATTTGCCTCTGAACAAAAGTAAGTATAACAAAATATAAAATATATATATATTATATAAAAATGGGCCATAAACCAATTTAATACTTAGTAAAGTGACAGTTATTTACCTAAATTCTCATTGGACCGTTCCATAGTATCATTAGGATAAGCATTTTAAGCATTAACTTTGAAGGGAGACGCTGTTAATAATAATTAACAACTTTTCTTTTTTCTTTTTTTTTGGTAGAATTATCTATAACGACCGAGTTTTCAGAAAGTTCAATTAATTTGCTAACTTTTAACATCTTAATTATAATTGGTTAAGTTAATTAAGCACTAATTCATTTTACCTTTTTAAAAATTAATTCCCTTTTCAATTGTGAAATTTTAATAATACAATTAATAATATTAATACAGTGTTATTAATATCTATTGAATCAACATCGATATTTACGCAGCAGCTGAAGAACTACACAACTAAATGCATTGATGGTAAATTCACCCGCGGGGATTTTTAAAGGTACTTCAAAATGCGGGTCCCGATTAATGGAGCTTGAAAGACCTTTCAATATCTTAAGGTGTGACCCTTCTTCGGTCGTGAGTCCCTGAAGGCGGATTAATCACGGGGCGTAATTGGATCTGTTTATCGCGTTCGTACAACCATCCATTTGGAAATAGACAGACTTCCTCAGTTGCTCTCTTTAGCCCTTTATCTACACACACATTCTTAGCACACATTCTTCCGTTCGCACTCGTTCTCGTGGATTATAAAAAAATATCTTAAACAAAGAGAACTGTCAGTGCAAAATAAAACGCAAACGCAACAAACAGTAAGAGAAGCACAAACAAACAAACTCGAATAAATAAATAAATGTTTCTTTTTGACCGAAATTGTCAACATATTTAATAGGGAACTTTAATGTTTATTCCCAAAGATGAAAAATAACTGAAAATGCAAAAATATTTAAAACCAAATTATTTTTTTTTAATTTTTACCATTATTTGCATTTATTTTCCATAAGTTTTTCCGCTTTGTCTGATCGGACTATGTCGTGGGCACTGTTGTAACACCGCTTTCCATCGAGTAGCGAAGTTAAGCGACATTGAGTCTGATAAGTAATTGAATGGGGGACCGTCGTCCGCGGATCCTACATAAAGCTGTAGGTCCTCTCCATCATATGACCTTAGTTGTCGCGAAGGAGGTCAAACAAACGAACAAAACACTCTTTGTCTGATCCTCAGTCCACTGGGAGATTGTATACACCAATCAATCAGGGAAGTACTCCAGGGGTGGGGGGACATTAGGCGGGAGACAAGGAGTGCTAGAACTTCCGTTTCTGTTGTCACTGTCCCCTTTACCTGATCTTTTTCTGCGTCTCATTTACCCTGTGAGCAGTTCAGCATTCTCTCAAACACATACTTCCCCCTCTATACTTCACTACACAAACACGCACCTTACACACTACACAAACACGCACCTTACACACTACACAAACACGCACCTTACACACTACACAAACACGCACCTTACACACGACACAAACATGCATCTTACACACTACACAATCTTTTCAAAATTAAAAGAACCCGTAATTGTTGAGCCTTGGAGACCTTGTT
The DNA here is from genome assembly GCA_023014485.1 of Bathynomus jamesi. Taxonomy (NCBI): domain Eukaryota; kingdom Metazoa; phylum Arthropoda; class Malacostraca; order Isopoda; family Cirolanidae; genus Bathynomus; species Bathynomus jamesi. The sequence goes on from JAJOZX010004496.1 coordinate 316,420, forward strand.
TTCAGCTCTCTCCTTCTTCTGTGGAGGGGTCACTTTTGCGGGTGCTTGCCCTTGGCCCCCTCCTTACTACATAAAAAAGCCAAATTGAAGAGCCTATCGATTTCGCATGTTATCACGTAATATCCTGTGCTTAAGAGGGAAGATCTATTTATTGGTCCTCTTTGCAATAAAGTTCACCAGAAAGATGGAACAAAAGATAAAATACTAAAACAATATTTTTTATGTTTTAGGGCGTTTTATATTCAGTATAGGCAGTGTGTGTATATATATATATATATATATATATATATATATAGAGAGAGAGAGAGAGAGAGAGAGAGAGAGAGAGAGAGAGAGAGAGAGTGTGTCAATTTGCAATATTTATATTTCATTACTATGTAAATTCATTCATTCGTGTTACCAATTTTCGTAGAAAAAAAAAGAAAAATCGTAATCTTTCTCTCTTCATTGCAGGTTGCCCCGAGGAAAAACGTGAATCTCGAGCTGGAAATAATGTGAACGTCGCAAGGAAAATGAAAATAAATAAAAAAATATTTGTAATAACAAGAAATAATTGACTCCGTAAAAGTAATTTTCGTCCTCGCTTTTCACGATAATGAAGAGAAATGGTGTCTGATACGTACACAATTCGTAGTTTGAATTTCCTCAAAAAATCATGCAAGAACTTTTTAGAAAAACGTAAACAAGCAAAAAGAAAAAAACGCAAAACGGGTAAAAATGTAGAAAATATTTGCGAAACGTTTGAAAATGTTACGTTTCGCAATGAAATCGTTGACCTGAAAGTGAAAGAACCCAAGTGGGAAATGAAAGTGAGAAGCAAAGCCAGTGAAATAAACTTACGTGAAAATGAAATTATCCTAAAAACTACGACGAGAACGCGACAGGAAATTCGCTGGTCCGAAAAGGGACGCGTAACTCGAGAGAATGTGACGTTATGTAACGTTTTGTTACTCCTTTTTTACGCATTTCTAGTCTTCCAACCCGCGAACGCGCGAGGTAAGTGTGACTGTTTTAGTTCAAAGCTTTTTTTAGTGTAAGTTGCGCTTGTAGCTGTTTGCGTAATCACGCCAAATAATCTGTATTTATCAACATTATGATACAATTTTATACCTAACTAATGATAATAATAATAATGCTTTATCCTTCACTCATGCATTCATTGCAAACTTTAAATACTTGCAAAAAAAAGGTATTTGTCAATCAATGAATTTAGGTTGTTAACCTTTCAATTAATGTTAATAAAAAACAGTTCATTAATGTAGTTTTTAAGCTCCACTGAATTCTTTCGATTTGGTCGAGTAAATTTAAGTGACCTCGAGTCTATACCAAAATAGTGTCGTTTGCCCAGTTTCCTTGTCGAAATAAACGTTCAATTATAGCGGAACAACAGCATTACCTAACTTAGTTTAGCATTTGTGAGCGTACTTATATATATATATTATATATATATATAAATATATATATACATTTCAACTGCAAAGAACACGCAGTATAATTAACGTAAAGAACGACGCTTGTATAGGAGAACATTCCGCGCAAGATGAGGAGGGAGAACGAACAAATGAAAAAATGAGGTAACCACCCGGGAATCGAACCCGGGATCTTCCGATTGCCGGTCAGATATGATAACCACCGGCAATCGGAAGATCCCGGGTTCGATTCCCGGGTGGTTACCTCATTTTTTCATTTGTTCGTTCTCCCTCCTCATCTTGCGCGGAATGTTCTCCTATACAAGCGTCGTTCTTTACGTTATATATATATATATATATATATATATATATATATATATATATATATATATATATATATATAGAGAGAGAGAGAGAGAGAGAGAGAGAGAGAGAGATGGTCCCATAACTGCTTTACTCGAGTGTGTACCATGAAAGACAATCAAACAAATTCACAGTTTTCAACATCCCCGCTCAACATCGAAGTCAGAATGAACGACGCATTAGGCACGCCTGACACCAACATCAGATATAACATCAGATACATCTTGACCCGTAGTTGGGTATAGGGAGGTCAGAGGGTCAGACTGGGTGTTGATTACTAGTTGCTCTATCTTAGGGAGGTGGACCATGCGGAATTTAAAGGGTATACTTAAGGAGATTCTCTGTTTTAAGGTCATCACGATCGCTCAATTACTAAGTTAATGTAAAATTTCAAGAAATTCATTGACCTTCCTGTAGAAAAATATCTAAACACGTTCCTAATGAGCCCAAATGCCAAGGACTGCCAAATGCTGCAGCGATACATTTATGCCCATCCAGTCCTGGTGGAGAAAGATTTCAACAGCTAAAGAACGCGTTTCCAACCAACCAAATAATTAATTATAAACAATCTTTCTTTAAAACTCAATTATGAGTTAAAGTATGCCATTATTAAAGGATCAGATTAAGTTTCTGTTCGTTCACTCTATGGATTTAAGCGAATGGCCAAAGTTTTGTATAATATAATATTGAACTAATCAATAAGAACTAAAAGGAAAAGTGACTTCAAGCTCTTTCGTGTATTCAGTAGTACACCTCGTCAGGCTTTGGAATCGTCTTTTGTTTCATTTTTTATGTGTTTAATTGTAAAATTCATCATATATATATATATATATATATATATATATTTTTTTTAACTGCAAACAACACAGTATAATTAATGTAACGAACGACGCTTGTATAGAAGAACGTTCCGCACAAGATGAGGAAGAACGAACAAATGAAAAATGAGGTAACCACCCGGGAATCGAACCCGGGATCTTCCGATTGCCGGTCAGACATGGTGTAGTGGATAGCATGTCTGACCGGCAATCGGAAGATCCCGGGTTCGATTCCCGGGTGGTTACCTCATTTTTCATTTGTTCGTTCTCCCTCCTCATCTTGTGCGGAACGTTCTTCTACACAAGCGTCGTTCTTTACATTATATATATATATATATATATAATATATATATATAGAGAGAGAGAGAGAGAGAGAGAGAGAGAGAGAGAGAGAACAAAACAGCCCATCCCATACACGAAGTACGTAAACCTGTATATGTTTTGGCATTTGTAGACAGAAGAGTGTTTGAATTAGACATCAAATAAAGAACAACGTCTCAAATTCTCTCTCGTATAAAGAATACCATTTATTACCGAGTGAATAAATGCTACATCCATAACATTCACGTTCTGTCTTTGCAATAACAAAAAAATTCTTTCCCATTTAACATGAAACAAAAAAAACAAAATTGGAAAAACAATACACGTGAGATTTTCCAAGTTTAAAAATTTTATGGCCACATTTTGAAATTCATTTTTAACATTTTTCTTTTTACTTTGAACGAAGAATTTCATTTGCCTTTTTTAATTTAATTCTCTCTCTCTCTCTCTCTCTCTCTCTCTCTCTCTCTCTCTCTCTCTCTCTCTCTCTCTCTCTCTCTTTTGATCAGGGATCACAGGTCATCCAAATATACTCACTAATCAACGAGTAATTATTTCTGGTCAAATATTGCGAAAATCGTTCGTAACAAAATTGTTTATGAATCTCAAATGATAAATTAAGAAAATTTCACTCGGAAGAAGAGGCAAAAAAGAGTAATATTGAATTTGAAAGGAAAATTCAAACCTCAAATTTTTTGCCCAAACCTCAATTTTTTGGCACTATACCATAGCCAATGTCGTTACACCGCTTCCGGTCCATCAGAAAAGTTAAGGGACACTGGGTTTGGGTAGTAGTGGGTTGGTGAACCTTCCCGCGCGTCCAGATGATGTAGCGACCAGCGGTTCGGATCCCGAGTAAAGCTATAAGTCTCTTCAGTCATATGACCTTAGATGTTGCGAAGGAGGTTAAACCCCCCCCCCCCATTATTACATTATAATATATTGTTTCTAACGCTTTCATTGCGTAAATTCCATGTAAATGTAACGTTTGAACGTTACTTTTAAATTCCAAAGTATTTTAAATTATTTATATATAATATATATATATTATATATATATATATATATATATATATATATATATATATATATATATATACATATATATATATATATATATATAAAATGAAAGCGTTTGAGATAGTCGATTTTACTTGCCAGGGGTGCTTACGTTATAAGCAGAACGTGTCGAATGAGTTTTTAGATCGTGAAAGATGTCTCGCACAGTTGGAGCCCGTGATATAATCCCTTTTTTCCGTGGTTGCGTCATTAGACAATCATATTCCAGTCGAAGCGAGAAGCGTACAGCTCAAAACATCGGCTTGCAAAGAGGACAGTTTCAAACATTATCAAAAGTTTTCATCAGACGAATAAACAAGAAAGCAATCATTGACCAGAACGAAAGCCAATGATTACAGAACGAACACAAAGAGTTCTTTCTCGCCACGTGATGTCCAATTCGCCGACAAACCTCGCATATAAACATCGTAAATATGTCGACTTGTTACAACGAACAAGCCTCAAGGTTATTTGTTTATTTATATTCATAGGCGACAATTAGACATTTGATTCTATGAAAATTTCTCTTTTCAGCCGTTAATGTAAAGCTGAGATTGACTTAGTGAAATTAAAGAGGGAAAAGATGCACGAACCCTATGGCATTCCGGGGGTTTATTTCGTTCTCGGATGAGTCTTAATCATTTCGCGTCGAATGGACAGTACATGCGTATGGAAGGTGGTCACTCAGGCATTTCATAATTTCGGTTCCCGTGGTTTTAGTGTATGGGCCCAAAGTGATCCAGAATGGCAGAAAGTCTGATTTGGTATTCGTCGAGAGACGTCTTGATTCCGCTAAATACATATTTATTCTTGAGAATCATCTCTCATTGTTTGATCACGTTGTTTTACAATCAAATATAAGAATTCTGCAAGAGGATTGTCACACTTCCAAAACAAAGAGGAAGAGAGAGAAATATACGCAGATCTTTACTGGACACCTTCAAAAATCTATACATGAACTCTGTTGAACTTGTCTGGGAGTCCCTTCCTCTTCATTGGCGAAAACGAAGGTCTCCTCCCAAATCTATGTTAACTTTATAGTGGAAAATCTCTCTCTCTCTCTCTCTCTCTCTACATATATATATACACACATCAATCTTGACCATGTCAAAGAAATTAATTGCCCTTATGTCAAAATGTGTCAGTGACCTTTAAGAGACCCGTAGAGAAGTTATTCAACACTAATTGGCTCCTCTCTCTCTCTCTCTCTCTCTCTCTCTCTCTCTCTCTCTCTCTCTCTCTGTTAGTGTACTTTGAAACCACACGATAGCATATTTTAAACTACGTATCACCCTATACAAATACTGCTTTAATGAATCTCTTAACGAAAATATTTGAAGGAACCATTAAATCAAATAGAATTATTAAATCGTTAAATCTCCTCTTGACCTTTGAAGGAAACAAAGAATTTTTTTTCCTAAAACTAAAATTTTCCTTTGAAATCACGTGATGTGCATTTTTCTTTTCCTTTTATACATAATGAACAAGCATAGGTACGAGTGTATTTTACATACTCACACTTTATTACAGTGGGAGGGGCTTAATTTTAGTATGGTTTATTGGTAATTTGTCTCCTTGAAGCCTGAAGGTATTCCTCAGCTAGCGATAACGCTATACTGATAAATATACAGTGTGATCCGAAAAGGTGTTCCCAGAAATAACGTGTTACATAAATATTTTTGGGAAAACCTTCTTTTTTTTTGTCACCCTGTATCTTAACAGCGTTGTGAATTTCGGGCGAATGCATTTTTTTATGGACTTCTCTATACATCTTCGACAGAGGTCCTTCTTTAGATGTAAGGACGAAGTAAAGAAAAGCTAAAGGATTATATACTGTACATCTGCTATTATTTATACACTGTGTGTATATATATACAGGGTGGGCCGTAAGTTTCCATACATAGGAAAAATTAAACGTTTGTTTTTATGTTTCAGATACCCTAAGAATATGCGTTTGACGAAAGAGCAACGAATTGAAATCATACTGATGGCTGGGTCGGGAAGCAGTCGCATGGTTGCAATGAACTTTAACAGACAACATGGAACGAACATCACACACGACACTGTGGCAAAACTTATTAACAAGTTTCAGAAAACTGGAAATGTTGCAGATCAACCGCGAAGTGGTCCAAGACGTACAGCCACCGATGAAGACACAACAGCTACGATACTTACAGCGCTTACACGGAGTCCCAGAAAAAGTACACGACGGTTGTCTGCAGAAAGTGGTGTCAGCAGATCGAGTATCAGGCGCATTTTGAAAGCAAACAAATGGCATCCATACAAATTGCATATGGCACAGCATTTGAGTGAAGACGACCCGGATAGACGGATGGAATTCTGTGAATGGGCATTAACCAAAGTGAACGAGGATGCAAACTTTTCAACTAAGATCTTGTTTACTGATGAAGCAAATTTTTACGTCAATGGAGAGGTTAATCGGCAAAACATACGTTACTGGAGTAATGCTAACCCTAACTGGCTGAGTCCGACGAAGATGCAAGGTGCCGGTAAAGTGATGGTGTGGGCCGGGATATGGGGTGACAGAATTATTGGACCAATTTTTGTCAGTGGAAATCTTAATGCCGAAAGGTATCTTAACATGTTGCAAGAAGAGATTTTCCCATCCCTGCTAAACGAGGAAGGTAACTTCCCAGTTTACTTCCAGCAAGATGGAGCTCCACCTCATTATGGTCTTCACGTGCGTTGGTATTTGGATCAGCAGTTTCCGGATGCTTGGATTGGTCGGCGTGGTCCTGGGAGTGGCCTCCCAGATCCCCAGATCTCACCCCCCTTGATTTCTATCTTTGGGGGCACTTGAAGGCAATGGTGTATCAGGAAAAGATACGAGACATTAATCATCTAAAGGAACGTATCACCAACGCCATTACAAGCATAACGTCAACTGTGCTAATGCGTGTTCATCAACAGTGGGGAACACGTATTGAAATGTGTTTTCAAAACAATGGCAACCATGTAGAGCATATTATATAAATAAAATGGTTGTCCATAAAAAAATGTTTATTTTTCCTATGTATGGAAACTTACGGCCCACCCTGTATAAATAATTAGTCGGGAAGGTCAGAAATTTGCACAGCGCTTAGGACAACAAACGCGAACCATTGCGCCAACTCCTACATTAATTACCACAGGCATCATCGGCAATCGAACCCCCGACCTCAGCGTCTTTATTGGACTTATAGGGAAATGGCGTTACCCATTGAACTATAAGACGCTGTCACTCTGCATACAAACAACATATTTTTTTTTTTTCCTCGCTGTATATATATATATATATATATATATATATATATATATATATGTATATAAGCGTAGCCGAGTGTTATTTTTTATACTTATGTATAAAACTATAAATCAGATTTTACGTAGACTAAAAGCGCGTAATCAGGTTTGAAAGAAATATTAAAATTTCCGTGTCTTGTTTATGACTGCTCGACTCTTAATTATTTTACCCTCCAAAAAATAATTAGCTTGAATTATTTATAAAACCGAAAAATGCGCCGCCATCACTGCGAGCTATATGATAGATCGATAGATAAGTAGATTCACAGATAGATAAAAGTAATTGTTGCTTATTTCAAAATTTTCTGCTCCATCTGCGATTAATGAAAAAGCGGAGAAAAGATAATTTCACTCAAATAATTATCTTTTAAAGTTTTAACATAAATTACAAAATTTAATTTCTAATGAAGTAATATTTAATATAATAAATATATATAATATATATATATATATATATTATATATATATATTATACACACACACATTTCAATGGATAAAATATATTGCATAATATATGATAATATCCTCATAATATAATGTAATTGCTTTATTTATATATTATATATATATATATATATATATATATATATATATATATATATATATATATATATATATTATGTTATAGTATAATGTGTTACAAACACAAAATGGCAAATTTATAATGAGTTTTAAAAAAAATTGGAAAATTATATTAACGAAATATAATGGCAATTACACCTGAATGGGATGTCAGGTTAATTATTTCAAATGGGCTATTCATTATATATTGTATACTATGTATGTTCAGTAATTATAAAAAAAATGCAATATATATATATATATATATATATATATCTTCTCTTTCACTAAATATTCCGCAAATGAGGCGGGATGTTCCACAGGGGTCGACCGCAGGTTGATCCTGAACCGCCGTTCAAAATCATCATAAGATATTTGATGTTTATGGATTAGGATCTTTTTTAAAGGATAACTGAAGTAGAACTAATATATGCGGAATTATTTAATCTCCTTCGTAATGGCAAAGGTCATGTGACGGACGGAGTCTACAGCTTTACGCGGAATCCGTACCACGGGTCGCTTCATCATCTGAACACAAAGAATAAATGAATGCTTGAAAACTTTTGATTGCCTACAATAAATATTACAATATTACAATTTTTTACAATATTATTATTATAATTTTAACTTACATCATTCAATTGTTAGTCGGGTTAATGATATTCATTTTTAGTTAATTTGTCCCTTAAGCTCTATGTACAGTAGACTTTACGGTCACCCATCCAACTGCTGATCACACTCAGCGTCGCTGATATAACGGGAAGCAGTTGCGGCGTGGCCACGAATCGTAACTCACTTAAATAGGGGGGTTTCGCGAGGAAACTAAACGAAAAATGGCCCACATTTATGGAATGCGGGCGTGCCCCATCCATATACAGGGCAAAAAGAGAACGCAATGCCACGATAGGATGAGAATTGTAAACATTTGAGAATTTTGCGTAATTTGCGTTTATGCCCGTTTTTATTTCAATTTTTGATGGTTTACTGCTACATATCCCCTTCACGAATTCAGTACGCTCGTCTTCCTGACCCCTTTCGTGTAAGAGTAGCGCGTGTCTCACAATGAAAGAGTGGCTGTCTGGATTTCGTGGTTGAGATAAGAGAAGGCGCATCACGTGCAACCACCTTTTGACATGAATTATTTGCTTTTATTCTTCATTCATCGAGAATGCGATGATCCGCGTTTATGGGTTTTCTCGTGGGGTTATTAGTGGGGTTATTAGTGTCATACGTTCAAATTTAACGAATAAGAACCGTACGATTATTATTTCATTTCTCCCAATCCGCAAGCAGCAAATCAACAACCCTTTTCTCAATTCACATTCTTTATACAAAGAATATAAAGAATAATTTCTCATTTATTTATACGATAAATTGTTTATAAATTAATGTTCAAAACATTACATAAATTAATGTTCAAAACATTACTTGAAACAAATGAGATTTCATGTAACAACAAATTTCACGCACTCGAGTTACTAACAGATTCCAAGCGCAGCTTTCGACTACAAATTATGAGAATACTCGTTTGATAAGTTCTTTATCTATCGATAATGTTGAGTGAATGATGACTTCTTTCTTCCTTGTATCCCTTCCATTTATGCAATCCATTTCTTTTAATTAAACTGTAGTTATAATATTTTTTAATTTCCACAAAGAAAAAGGCTCACTTTATTTAGTCACTCATAAAGAATACTGCAAATATTTTGTTTTAATTCAGGGAATTTTTTTTTCACATTTCTCGCCTATAATTATACAGGGTGATTATAAAAGAAGTATACAATTTCAAAAATTTATCGTGATCAAACTATTTCTGATACAAAAATAATAATAACAGTAACTCGGAAAGTTTATTTTAGTTTATAGATGTTTAATTTGATTTCCGTCGATAACCCGGAAAAATAACAGAAAAAAAAACCGGATTCGTCAAGCCATAGCATCAATTGACCGAGATATCTTACGGAAAGTGTGGAAGAATTTGAATATCGTTTGGATACTGCCAGGGTTACCCACGGAAATCAAATTGATCACAATAATTTTTTGATATTGGATACTTCTTTTGTAATCACCCTGTAGATAAGTGACATCTAAACGTTTGCAATCATTATTACCTTTAATACTGTATTTTAATTACGAAATTTTTCGCCAAATAACATATACTAAAATATTAGCAGAAAACCGCGTCAGTGTGACGTAATTTAACGGCTAAACTCTAAAATCTTATATATTTGATTTAACGTTAAAATTAACTATATATATATATATATATATATATATATATATATATATATATATATATATTAGCAACTCATAGAGCTTAAACGCTATAGAGTTTAAAATCCTAAAACGGGAATATTATTTTCAGTTTCTGAGGTCAATTAACTGCCCCTACCCCCAGCATTGAAGCTATTCATTTATCACGATAAATCTGTACACTGAGCAGGAAATGGGAAGAAAACGTTATCTTCTCAAAAATCCTTTATTCAAACCTTCATAAAGATGTCGAACGATCGTGGAAGATAGACAAAAAAAAAATAAGATGCCGAGAGAGCAGCTCATTTTAATTCCTTAATTAACACGAGGTCAAAAAGTTAATTTCTAGCGAAGATCCTCCGTAAGAAAATATTCTTTATGAACCTCTTTCTCGAGAGAGAAAGAAAAGAATTTAATTTCTATTGTCTTGAAACAAAGAAAAAAACAAAAACAAAAATCTTGCGCTACGAAATGAGGTTGGATACTTGATTGTCTTGAAGGAAAAGTTAGCTTCCAAATTGGTCATGAAAGTGATCAAATTCGCGTGAAGGAAAATTGTTGGGATTGTTTAGTTTTCGATAATTTAAATGAATAATTGTTAATATTTTGTGTTTATATTATGCGAATCTACTCAACCACTCATTATGATTATCATTATTATTATTATTATTATTATTATTATTATTATTATTATTATAAAATTAAATCCTAGCTTACATGGAATTAAGTGTTGAAAATCATGAATAATTTATTCTTCTAATTGTTAGTACACTCACAACCACACCCTTACACACACACACACACACACACACACACACACACACACACATGTATGTGTGTGTGTATATATATATATATATATATATATATATACATAGATAGATAAGTAGATAGAGAGATGCGTTGAAGTAAACAAACCGGGATAAAATAGACTTTGTATTTTTTAGTTAGGTTAGGTTGGGGTCGATTTTATTATATATAGGTATATATATATATATATTAATGTAAAGAACGACGCTTGTGTAGAAGAGCGTTCCGCACAAGATGAGGAGGAAGAACGAATAAATGAAAAATGAGGTACCACCCGGACTCGAACCCGGGTGGTACCTCATTTTTCATTTGTTCGTTCTCCCTCCTCATCTTGTGCGGAACACTCTTCTACACAAGCGTCGTTCTTTACATTAATTATACTGTGTGTTGTTTGCAGTTAAAATATATATATATATATATATATATAATATATATAATATCTACTAAACCTGTAATTACCTTTCACTCACTGGTTTGATGACAGATTTTTCCTTCATATTTTATCACTTCAGAAATATAGTGATTGAGGTACCGCGAGGATTCCCTCAAAACAAGTTCCGTATTTCTAAACACTGAATTTACGAAATAAGTTATGATTGACAAAATTGGTAATTAAGATCAATTCAGTATAAAATAAAATGACTTCTCAATTGCCCATTGCGGAGTACAACAGTATTGAAAACTTTTTAAAAATTTGGACCGGTGCGGATATTGGATGTTTTTTTGTTTTCGAGAAATTCGTAAGATAATTATTTCATTCGCAAAATTTTAATAGTTTTATGGTTTCCCAGTAGCTCTGTAGCCTCCGCGGTGTCGAACTCTGAACGGTGAGATTCTGGGTTCGCTCCCGGCTTCTGGCACTTGGGTCGGGTTGGACCTGCCACTCACTCTGTTGTTAATGCTCGCGCTCGGGTGACCCTTGGGTCACACTCACCTTCGCGATGTGGAGAAATGAGTTCCGAATGTTGCTCGTAGAAGTTTTGTCTTATTTCATAAAATCGTAAAAGTGTGATTTACACTTTCTACGATCTAGGAAACGTCATTTGAAAGAATGACTATTTGAGGACTCCGTAATTAAACCTACACGCGCACACGCGCTATTTTCTAAATAAAAACCAGACACGTACTTTTACGGTCGTAATACGAGGTCGTCTCTTTTTCAAAGCTCACATAATTACAGCTGCAGCACTATTGCATGAACATGAACATGCAAAAATTTAGTTTCAACAAGTTGGGAAACTGAGAACACGTTAGTCGAGCGTTTGAATCCCGCGTTACGCAATTTCTTAACTAGTTCCTTTCCTTCACAAATATGAATGCCACATATTTGGAAATAGAAGTTTGTGACGTATATCGTGTTCATTTATTGTAAAAAAAGAATACATTCTCTCAAGACTGATACAGCCAAAAGTTCTTCCCCAAATGTTGTGTTTTTAATGTATTTTAAAATTTAAAATTTCGCAACTTTAATGAATTATTATTAGTTATATCTGTATATACCAGTTTAACTTTACCTTTAGCCACGACGCATTTGATAGTAAAAGTAGATTTAAAAAATTATTTCATATTTTATAAATGAACAATTGAACGAGAGAGAGAGGGAGAGAGAGAGAGAGAGAGAGAGAGAGAGAGAGAGAGAGAGTTACAAGAAGTTACAAGGAAAAGAAGGACCTCAAAAGGCTTTGCGGCCCATACCAAGGAGGTACCAATGGCAACGAGTGCCACGGAAAATTTTCTACACACTCAAATAGTGTGCAAGATTTGGTCTAACCTTTTCTTGAGAGGGAGAGAGAGAGAGAGAGAGAGAGAGAGAGAGAGAGAGAGAGAATTCCCCGAACAAATTATAATAAACAAATAGTTAAAATAAGACAAAACTTTATTATTATTTATAAATGCGACCTCACATCGCTTATCTATCGATGGAATAATCTGAACTATTTACGACCAGTCGGAGGTACAATTCACAATATACGTTTAATCTGTAAAGAACCATTGTATGGTAATGACAACTGACGAATGTTTACGACTGATTATTTTCATTGTTCTGTCAGAGCTTGAAAATTTATTTGTTTTTTTCATAAGCATTCGTCAAATGCGTTGTTCATACTTCGGGATTTCACGGAATTTATGTCATTATTTAAGTTTTCAATTGAATACTGTAGTTAAAATGTATAAAATTACGTTTCAAATATAGTTATCTTTAAATAAATATACAGGGTGATCCGAAAGTTTGTTCGTAAAAAAATATTACGGTGTTTTGGAACGCCTTTTTGGATCTCTCTCTCTCTCTCTCTCTCTCTCTCTCTCTCTCTCTCTCTCTCTCTCTCTCTCTCTCTCTCTCTCTCTCTCTCTCTCAATATATATATATATAAGCAGTGGTGGGCACCGTTAACCAAAAAGTTAACTTCGTTAACCGCTAATCCGTTAACCAAAAAGTTAACTTCGTTAACCGTTAATCCGTTAATTCGTTAAACATGTAACGGAAGTTACCGATAAACCGTTAACGTTAACTTTTATTATAAAAAAAATGAAAAACATATATATATATATATAATTTAATTTTCCCTCTTCTTCTCGTTCTCCATTTTGTCCATGAGATGCATGTTGCCCTTCATGAAAATTAGCATATCAAAGTTTTCATCAGACAGGGATGATCTCTTGGCCCTCAGGATGTCCTTGCCCATAGAGAACAAACGCTCCACTGCAGCACTGGAGGGGATGGCTGTGTTGAACTTGATGAACAAGTCCACCAACACTTGCTCACCCAAGAAGGCAGCATCTGTCAGCAAGTCCTTGGAGTTGGTCTCCAGCCAGGTCTTGACCAAGTTCTGGGCCTTGCCCTTGAGTGACCTGTGGCTTCTGCTGCTCTCTTTTGTCTGGATGACAGCACTGAAGAAGTCATCCTCCTCCTCCTCCTCCTCGTTGTTGCTGCCTCCACTGTTGCTGCCCACTTCGTTGGACTGCTGCTTCATGGCCTCCTCGACTGTACCCTCCATGCTTTTCCTCACCCTGGCGACCTTGGTGTTATCATACTTGTCCAACCAGATGAGGCGAAACCTGGGATGGAAGGCAGCAGCCAGCTGGCATTCGTCATCCTCCAGGAGGGGCCCAAACCTTTTGTCGATGCCTGCCAAAAGTGCGTCGACCAAGGCGCTGCAGTAGACGAGGCCCTTGGACTTCAAGTCCTTAAGCCTGAAGATTGTCGCAGCAACTGTTGGCAGCAGAGTCCCAAGGTAGGCTTGTTCCTCCCCCTGGATCTTGTTTATTTATGAATTTTTTGGGTTAACGGACTTGAGTTAACGGAAGTTAAATGTAACGGAAGTTAATTAGTCCGATAATGATTTTCAAAGTTAACTTAAAAGTTAAATCGTTAACGAAAAAGTTAACTTCGTTAATTAACGATTAACGGATTAACGGTTTGTGCCCAGCTTTGTATATAAGGAAAATGAAATAAAATGGGGAGCACAGAGAAAGTTTCGTTCCTGAGTCGCTGGGCCACGTCCTGAGTACGACTTTTACCTCTACACCACTCAGGAAACCAAACAAATTCTTTCAAGTGTGCTCTTGAGGGGAACTCGTTTTATCTTGTGCTTTTTCAGAAATACACTGGTTAACCCTTCAGTAACTATTATTATACAGGGTGTCCCATAAGTCTGGAACCATAGGGTAAAATAACTAATTCATGTTTTTCCGTTTATGCAAGTGCCCATGATGTCTTTGAGTAAGGAAGAACGCATCCAGGTAATTCTGCTCGTAGGAAATCGGAGTCAGAGGAAGATCGCTGAGGAATTTAACAGATTACATCCGGACCGCGCGCCGGTAACACACAGCTGTGTCGGCAAACTTGTAGCAAAGTTCAGGGAAAAGGGATCCATAGGAGATAAACCACGCAGTGGACCTCCGAGGACATCCACCGACGATGACACAGCCGCTACCATCCTCGCTCATTTCACAAACAGTTTCCAAAAGTCTCTTCAGCGTTTTTATTGCCGTTTTCATCATTTTGCCCTACGGTTCCAGACTTACGGGACACCCTGTAGAGAAATGCAACAGCTGTAGTTAGTGCATTTCTGAAAAGACATACGAAAAAGTGATTTTCGCTCAAGGGCTGCACTAGAAGATTTTTTTTCTTTACCGGGATGAGGGGAGCGAGGTTGAAGTCTTAGACGGTGTAGTGGTAAAAGACGTGGCTCGAGACGTGGCTCATGCGATGCGAGAACAAAACTTCTTCTGTGCTGCACATTTTACTTCAGTCTCCGTGTTAAAACAAACTACAGTTATCGTAATATATACTGTTAATATATATATCACAATGGTCATAAAATTCCATGTGCATAATGAGTTCGTCATAACGAATATATTTTCCATTCAATGTGGCCTAATTAGAAGACTTTAGCTTTTTACATCTCTGAACGTTTACCGATTTTCAGTTTCGGGCACTTTGTGTTGACTACGTATCCCACCCATAAATGTTTTCCTTTCTGATATCGTAAATTTACTGTTGAAAACAAACGCGTATTTTATAATATCAAATGTTACTTCATTCAAACACGCCTCTTTATTTCTCATTAATTTTTATGAACGTTTCCCTGTTTATTATATTTTTCAAGATTCTTCTCCGACCATAGACTACCCATTTAGTTATTTTCAAACGTCAAATTCTCCTTTAGGTCTGCATCAAGTCATGACTTTATGCTTCGATTGGTTAATTTCCATGAAGGTTTTTACCAATTAAAAGTTCAGATTTTGTTATATCGCTCGACCCTATTCGGCGGACTGTTATGCCATAGGCATATAACGGAAAGAATCGCCCATAAAAAAAAATCCATCTATAATCCCCTTCTCCCTCGAACAAAAGGTTTTACTAGGTTCTTGTCAATCCTATGGGCCTCAGGCCAAGATCGCCCTTTGGGCGTTGTCTGTTCTTGCGATTCTATGCCCTTCGAACAAGCTCACCCTATCACAGATGGCCCCCTGTTCTCGCTAATCCATCATCAACCTGCTTCCCAGACCACCATTTCAGCAGCTGCCCATGAAATTCTGTGAAACACGAGTGATACTCCCTCGCTCGCAAAAATATTGCGCTCCGAGAGTAACTTACAGCGAAGTTATCAACTAACGATTGTGAATTAATTCCGACAGTTTTATTGAAAGTATTTGTCACTGCGTATCCTCTTTATTTTTATAAGGAATATCCTATAACTGTTATTCGTGTACCAAAAGAAAGGGAGAAAAATAACGTCCGCTTCATATCACCAAACTGTTCCATTTTTAGTATTTCAACTTTCCACTTGATGGCAATTAATTTGTTGCAGTGAACTTATAAAGTAAATGTTAAGAACTTCCCGGTGTTTTTTCGTATCCTGGACTATAAGCATAAGAGAGACGGTTAACTCTATTTGCAAATTACGGACTCAACGCATCCTGCAATAACCGATTAACTGGATCATCAAGAATCTCCTGAGTCCTTAGTGATTAACCCTGTGAATATCGTGCGGTAGACAAAGCTCGCGCGACTATATATAAATAATTATATATATATATATTATAATATATATATATATGTGTGTGTGTGTGTGTGTGTGTGTGGTGTGTGTGTATACATATATATATATGGGAATGAACTCAGAATGGTTCCCTGAGGTTTTTATGATACACACAGACCGTGCATGGAACAAGGGACTCTTCTAGGAAAATTAAATCCACTATAGTCCGAATAAGTAATGGTAAATGACAAATACTATAGTTTTTTCTTTTTCATGATGCTGCTAGCCCGACGTGGGCAACGGGTCATCTGCTTTGCAGATAGCTGGTAGGGAAGCTACATTTTTGGGACCTCTTGCGAGTGACCCGTTGCCCACGTCGGGCCAGCATCATGAAAAAGAAAAAACTATAGTATTTGTCATTTACCATTACTTATTCGGACTATAGTGGATTTAATTTTCCTAGAAGAGTTCCTTGTTCCCTGCATGGACTGTGTGTATCATATATATATATATATATATATATATATATATATATATATTAACTGGAATCTGACTGCGAGCTGACATAAATGAGGAAGTTACCAGAGACAGCACAGTAACATCCTTTGCGGATGACACAAAGATCAGTAGAAAAATAAGAAACCCAGAAGACATAAGATCCCTACAAACCGACATAAACAGAATTTACAAGTGGATGGAAGACAACAATATGAAGTTTAACACGGAGAAATTTCAGCTATTACGGTACGGAAAAAGAGAAGACCTAAAATCCATGAATATTATACCCCAAATGGACAGGAAATTCAGAGAAAATCCCAGAGCAAAAGATTTAGGGGTTGTAATGACGGATGATGCGAAATTTGAGACAAAATAAGACAGCAGTAAACAGAGCAAAGAGAATAACAGGACAGATATTGAGAACCTTTAAACGAAGGGATAGAATGTAATGATTCCTCTACTGAACCTGATAATACCCAAATTGGAATACTGCTTGGTCCTAACATCCCCATATAAAAAAGAGACATTAGACAGCTGGAAGGGATCCAAGCAGCTTCACAGCCAAGATCAATGGGTACAAAGAACTAAATTACTGGGAAAGGTTACGCGAACTAGACCTATACTCACTGGAAAGGAGAAGAGAGAGATACACTATTATTTACACTTGGAAAATAATGGAGAAACTAGTCCCTAATCTTACTCTGAACCCTAAAACTCCCAAACAACGTGGACAGTAGAAACGGCAGACTGTGCCGTATTCCCAAATTGAAGGCGAGACAGGGCAGATCCTTAACCCCGAAAGAAAATAGTTTTGTAGTGAGAGGACCAAAACTCTTTAATCAGTTTGCCCAAAGACCTAACAAACACAAAGGGAGTTGCAGTGGAAATCTTCAAAAGAAGACTAGACACCTGGATCAGAACAATTCCGGTGGGCCGGGCGTACATGGCTATGTGAGGTGGAGAGCGCAAGAATCAAACTCACTACTTCACCAGGCCAATTCGAGAGGAGGGGCGACAAGCTTGACCTTCGCGAAATGAGAGATCATCACGCCGAAACCTTTGTAAGGTTGTAAGGTAAGGTATATGGAGAAGAGAGAGAGAGAGAGCGAGAGGAGAGAGAGAGAGAGAGAGAGGCAATATACTGTATGCATAATCAAAGCTTCAAGCCTCAGTAACTATATACAACTATTTTTTTATTGGTAATCATATTTTAGAAGATAGAAACTTTCATTCCTTTAAAAACTACAGTTCGAAAGTGGCTTCAAATAGGCCTAAAGACACTTCTTGTAGAAAGTGCCCCGTGAGGTGATGTATCAAGGGCTCGTTCACAATTATCATAATTAAATAAACAAATTTTATCCATCGAATATTATATATATATTTTATTATATATATATATATATATATATATATATATATATATATATATTATAATATAATATATATATACACAGGTAGTTCAATAAAATGTTACCACTTCTCTGCCAACATTGATAGATATATCAACTGGAAACATTTATTGAACCACCCTGTATATCTGTCTACCGTATTAAACATTATTTCTGGAGATGATTTTAGCATTTTTTGTCTTATATGTATATATATATATATATATATATATATATTATAATTGTTTTGTGTTGCTCGGCAGATGATCGCAGGTGCTTCCTAGAGAGAGGAGGATCCGTGCAGAATTTCTTT
>JAJOZX010004496.1:340000-413067 GCA_023014485.1 Bathynomus jamesi
ATGAAAATGTTTCTCTGTAGCTGCACTTAATTTTCTGTAAATTTGATGGTTGCCTACCTTAATTTGCTTTGCCTAGTTAGCCTAGCGTAAATTAAATAATAATAAAAAATCCCTTCAACGTTCCGTGTCGTAGAAATTTATATGCAATCTATATTTTCACAACGTATCAACAAACCAAAATAGAGCGTCTTTTCGCAAAATCTTGGTTTAACCTCGGTATTGCTTCCGCCCAAATTGTTCATTCTGACGAAGGTAAAAATTGTCACTCCACCCTAGACCTACAGTTTAACGTGGAATCCGAACTACGCCCGACCAGCAGCCTAGGGGTTAGGCTACACAGGGTACACATTTATCTACCAACCAATTTTTTTTACTGCGTGGCAGGATGAACAGCTGGGTTTTGCTGCGCGCCGCCTACCGTTACTGGGTCTAGATCACGGGGCCGATGGATTCGTAGTCAACGACACTAACCACTACACCACCGAGGCGCATCCATCTTATATATACAGGGTGTTTCAGGAGGAAAGGTCAATACTTAGGGAGGTGATATCGGTCATTGTGAGAAAAAAAGTTCGTATGAACATGTGTCTAATTCTGAATGGTTACGGAGATAGAGCTGTTTAAATCTGATGCGCGCGCAGCTCTTCCTCCCCCTTCCCTCCCCTATAACCTTGAACCATGTAAGCTGTAATATAAGCATGTAACATAAGCCAATCTACAGCTGACTGTTGTGAGTGACATTATTTGTGTTTGAAGCAGTGTTAAGAATGCCACACACCTTCACACATGCTGAATATGCAGATATGGTGTATGTCTACGGTTTTTGCGATGGAAGTGCAACAGCTGCTGTTGCAGAATGCCGTCGACGGTAAACTGTAACAAATTTGTCATTTCTGTATCTGATACCATTCAAAATGCCAATGTTTAAACATTAAATCTTAGAAACAGTAATTGGTTTCTCTTTCTTGATTACCATTAACAATGCTTTTGTATTTGTAGATTCAAACAGCTCTATCTCCGTAACCATTCAGAATTACACACATGTTCATACGAACTTTTTTTTCTCACAATGACCGATACTATCACCTCCCGAAGTATTGACCTTTCCTCCTGAAACACCCTGTATATATATATATATATATATATATATATATATATATATAAAGTCTGGATGCGAAAGTTGTCTGTTGAGGTCTTCTTGTACGATAGGAAAACAAGTTGAACGGGTGTTAAAGATAATTATAACTCTCAAGTTACTTAATTAAGGTGCTAATTTGATTTCCCATTTATCATATAAACAAAATGCCGACAACACATTTATTAAAAGTTATTCACTATCTAATATTTTAATAAACATTTTGAAAGTCTTTTATTTAAAAATGTTTGAATTCGTTTGACTGTTTATTCTTCATATTTACGAACGCAGTTAATCACGAGACACACTGTAATAATTTCCCGTCTCATTCGTGGCCTAATTTTTATATGAATTATTATTATATATTATTATTATTATTATTATTATAATAGTCTCTCTGTTGAAATACTCTTGTCTTAAATAACTAATTGTCCGTTATAACGTAATCTTCATTAATATTCATTCATTCTTGGGTCCACTCACGATGGCCAAATTCGTACGGAGTTGCGTGTATACATTTTGCGTGGTGTGTGATAGATATAAGCGAAATTTCACCTTTCAACGGCGTAGCTCCGTTAAACCTTTTCACCTCTTTGGTTTTCAGGGCAAGAACGGAAGGTCCCATATTGTGATAAGCGTAATATGTCAAAAGAGGAAAATGGATGATGTGGTACGTATTATAATTATTTTATCATTAAATTCGTAACATCGACTCTTGCCTAATATTTCACCGGTTCAATGTCGATTGAGGAAGATGAAGAAGTTATCATAATTCAGGTTAAGGAAAGTTACGAGTTTAGGTGACGTTTCTCGCTGCGTGAATTTGGGTTTGAAGATGAAAGTCGTAATTAGATCTTTAATCGAATTATATTTCATTGTAATTTATTATATACCGAGATTTATTATACTGAATGATTAAATAGATCGGTAAATTGCTACGTGAAAATAAAGTGGCAAAAATATCAAAGATTCCACTTGGGTTGAGGGGAAACTTTGGTGTGGCGAAAGATTTCAAGTACAACCGCATTCGTCAAAGTTTTCGAGCGTTTCAATATAATTTCATGAGATTTTAGATTTGTAAGAAATATTTAACGTAAATCTGAACCAAATTCATCGAAAAGATGTGATCGAAGACGTTAAATTAGCGCATACGTTCAAAGTACTTCAATCAAATGAGTAACAAGCGAGACTTTGGATAAACTGTTACGTTAAACAACTGCTGAACCTCAAAAAACTTCCAAACTTCAACGATAACATTAACTGCAATTAAAAATTATATCCCTGAAGTTAACATTAACATCATTTAATATTTCTAATCGCGAACGAGTTTGTAATGAAAAGAAGATAAATGGAATCACGCTTGCGGGCCTTAATCATCGTTTCACTAGTGAAAGTCGTCTCAGAAACATGTCGTGGGGCTTTGCGTCCCCCGCACGACTGGGGATTTAGTTCCGCTTACGTTCTCCGTTGATAATGTAAAGATTGGACGTCTTTCAAATTATTATATAAACAAAATTTATCTTTATTTTAACAGTTAAATTATCTTTGGTGCATTTTCTGCCATTTTCCACTTTCGTCAATTCTTTCTCGGAACCTTTCAATTTATTCAATTTGAAGTGATTCCAAACAATAGCCTCGAGCAGTTTGCAACAACCTTGATTTGTGGCATCGAAAGAGCAGTCTAAATGCGTCTTCATACACGGAAATCTCCCCTTCAGAGGTTAAACGTCAATCATGAGACAATCAACGTTTCGAAGAAGTACTTAATGACTGTGAAGGCGAAGCATAAAATGTCATGAATGCGTTTCCATCATCATCATTATCCTCCTCCTCCTCCTCTTCCTCCTCTTCTTCCTCCTTCCTCCTCCTCCTCCTCCTTCCTCCTTACCATCATTATTATTATTATTATTATTATTGTAGGCCCCTAAATGCCTTTGTCTATAGGTTTTATATATAGGTACATATTATTATTCTCTTGTTTTAACACATAAATGGAAGTTTGAGTCTGTGGCAATTTCATCAGTAAATTTTAGTACATTGATTTCTTACGATGTAGTGATGAATTGGTGTACGTTCTTCAGTGTTAAAGATTACAAAAGTATCATCAATTACACTGTATCTTACGTAACAGATTGGACTACAGGAGTTCTGTTTATTTAAAATCTTAGTTTCTAAGTGACAACATATCCTGAATTTAGCAGAAAGTTGGATTGCTTTCAATGCAAACCAATTCACGCAGTCCAACCTATTACGCAAGATATAGTATATTGATGATACTCTCGTAATCTTGGTTTCAACATGGAACATATTATTTAATACTGACTGTATAGACCCGAGAGAGATCCTCACATATTTATAAATGGAAGGCGTATCGATAGGAACCCTTTTTAATAAACAGAACTCATGCACTCCAATCTATTACGCAAGATACAGTGTAACTGATGATACTTATGTAATCTTTAACACTGAAGAACGTACACCAATTCATCACTACATCGTAAGAAATCATATGTACCTATACATAAAACCTATAGACAAAGGCATTTAGGGCCTACAATAATAATAATAATAATAATAATAATAATAATAATAATAATAATTGAATTAGTTCACTGTATAACTAACTCTCTTTACTCTTTCGAAGGACATTAAAATTCCCATAAATATAAGAGTTACCGATGCAAACGACAACTCACCCATTTTCGTTAATGCTCCTTACTACGTGAACGTCAGTGAGGTAAGACTATGTTAATTTTTATTTTCTGTCACAAACAGAATGCAATAATGATGTATTTGATATACAGAGGGTGACTCCCCTCCTAAAAAATTATGTTCCTAGAAATAACTTGTTACATAAATACTTTTAGGAACACCTTTTTATTGATCACCCTATACATTAACGGCAGTTCACGAAATATTAATACTTTTAAAATGTTTGTAAGGATTGTAAAGTTATAACAACCACAAACATAAACAAGAGTTTTAAAAATTAAAAAAAAACTGAAGTACTTAGTACAAACACTGAAACTAATGATTGCTTTCAGGCCACAGTGAAAGGTACTATCATAGTTGGAGACATAAGGGCATTTGATGAAGATCAGAAGGGACCTTTTTCAGACATTCATTATTCTGTTGCTCTTGGGCCTCATTCGGTAAGATGAAGTGAAGCTCAAATTCTGATTTTGTTTATAGTTTCATTACTGTATTATCATTTATGTTTATAAACCTAAAATTAATTCTTTCAATAGAACAAAGAATGTAAACCCCATAGTTTCCCAGTACACAATGATCACATTTTATCGATAATCGCTCTGTGGTTTAGATTAAGTTAACTTGGGTTAGGTATATAGGTTAACAGGGGCACCGGTAGGCATAAGTCTCCCCAGGTTAGTTATTAGTTCAAACCCTTAGTTAATTCGCTTGTGAGCTTGAAGTAATGTGATCCCTTTGAAATGTATCTAATTACTTAATACTAATGATGCTATTTTGTTTTGTGATTGGGTTCATATTTGGGTTGGGCGCCCGGTAGGTAGCGGACTCTGAGCGGTGAGGCTCTGGTTCGCTCCCGCCTGCTGGTTCTTGGGTTGGGTTGAGTTGGCCGTTTACCCCGTTAATGCTCGGGCTAAACGCGACTTTGGGGGCACACTCACCCCCAACATCATGGTGATATGAGCTTCCTGACTGGGTTTATATTCCCATTATTTTATGATTCCTATCTTAACAGAGTAAGTTTTCATTGAGTCGCCGATGAGTGGGGCTTTGCAGCTGGAAGAGCCATTGGATTTCGAGACCGATTCGCTCTTTAATCTCACGATCGTTGCCGAGGTAAGAGTTCATCCCTCTTTAGACACTCCTCTCCACTCTAACCCATCCGAATTTGACAAAATGGGGAGCGTTTGCGAGGATGTCGAAGGTTCTTTTTCAGGCAAAGTTGACTGCCATTTTAAAGCTTTTCTATTACAAAATAAAGGAGTTACGTTGTTATTTCAAACCTATACATTGTTAATTTAACTAATACAAAAAATTTTGTGTAGTTTCTCTTAACTGTTTGAATAAATGCCCAAAAGGCTTTTTAAAAACCAGATAAAATTGTTTTCTTCCTTTTAAACAGTTTAAAAAATTTTAAAAACTGAAGGGAATTTAAATAGGGTATCTTGATTTGCTACCCCGACTCATTTGGGTTCACCCATATAAGGACATCTTATTTAATTGTCGCAAATTTTAATTCTAATTCAAGAGTAAGTTTGAGTTCGTGTAGAATCGTAAATGTAGAATAAAAACTTTGAATTCGGTAGTGTTTTGGGAATTCTCCGAATAAACTACAGAACTTTTGCAAACATCAAACATAAGATAAAAGTTACTTTACGTAACAGAATATGTTACGTAATTGATCTAGTTTTAACTTTTCTAGTTAATCATAAGATACGTTTTGGAATAGTTGGTTTTAGCTGATGACCAGAGAGATTTACAATAAAGAAAATGACTTATACGATTCTACCTTCTCTTAGGATCGAGGAAGCCCGCCGATGAGAACCGAAAACCTTCGTTACAGTCCACGTTATCGATAGTGACGATCAAAATCCCTCCTTCGACAAGCAAAGATACATGGCATTTCTGCCTACTAATCCCGCGCAGGTTATAAAAGGATAATGGTTGTCAAACAGTGATTGAGGCATTGTGAAATACGTTACAATTTATCAATAATTTCAACACGGATTAAATTTATTTTAGTAAAATTAGGCTCGTTTACTCAGCTCGGAGTAACTCGGTACTCGGTACTGAGCTCTCTTCTTTGAGTTTGTAGAGCATTTAAACTCATAAAAATCTTCTTCGTAGGGAACCGCCTTCGAAGTACAACCCGAGCCAATTTTTGCGGAGGATCAGGATAAAGGAATCAGAGCGAGAATTTCTTTTTCTCTCGGAAATGGTACGTAATTACAAAATTTTGAAATTTTAAAATTAGAAAATGTATTTATTTATTTATTTATTTATGTATTTATTTATTATAAGATCTTTGTTGGTAAATGCTTTCATATATGAATAAGATTAAACTTCAATTGCTGAAATATTTTTATATAAGTTAGTTAGTTTCCAGAGTAACTAATAAATACTAGTTTTATTTTCCGAGTCAGAATAATATCATGCATCAACTCGATCGTAAAGAAATTGCTGTTGTTTATAAAATATTTTAACAAATTAACTCAATATCATGAATTATTATATTACAGTTTGTTAAAGATAAAATATGTAACACTTATTTACATTCACTATGACAACGCATTCATTATTTTAGATGTTCCGGAGGCTTCCTATCTTAGCATCGAGTCCAACACGGGGGAAGTGTTCATCACTCAGGATATTCCTGAAGAAACCTTTCTTCATCCCGTTGCCCTCTCTGTGGTTGTAAGTATAAATGCAGTTAATTTGTTGACTTATTCGCAACACACTTTGCGCAAGTAATGATAAATTAAATTTTCATTCATGCAATACACTTCAAAATGCTGTTGTGAAAGAAAAATGTGTACTCTTTCACATTCTGAGTACAGACTATAGTTGCAAACTTCGAATTCTCTAAAAATTTACAAGAATACGTTCATCGTTTGTAGAATCCAACAGAGTAAGTTTCGACGTGTCTGTTACATTCCTAAATGCAGCAAATTACATTAAATAAAGGAATAATATTGTATTTTAACATGAAGTACTTCCTCATGATAAACTAATTGTACAGGTTAAATGACTTACTGTAAGAGACGTATTTTTTCTCAACAAAATCTTGCAATAATAATAATAATAATAATAATAATAATAATAATAACAGTCACACTGAAAGATTTGTGCATGAGAGCAACACGTAACACCAAAAACAGTACTATGAATTAAGATTTAAAGCCAGAAAACAAAAGGAGTATTTTTGTTCCGCAACGACGATAGTTGCAGCTTGTTTGTTTTTCAGGCAACGCAAGTGGACAACTCTGACAGAGTTGCAACGGCCATTTTAACAATATCCCGCCGGGGTGCGACGTCAACTCAACTTCAATTCCTTCAGAGAACCTACGAGAAAACCATTAACGAGAACTTTCCACACGGAACTCTCATCGCAAACACTTTAATTAATAAAAAGCCAAGAAGCGTAAGAAATTAGTCTTTCAGTTATTTCTTGGTCAAATTGAAATGAATGTAAAAAGAAGAGTAGGCGTTGCGCAAATGTTATACATGTCCTTTAACGAAACCCACTCAATACACTTTTCCGGTCAAGTAGTTAATAATAATAATAATAATAATAATAATAATTTTTAGTTATATGGGGACGTTGAGACTAGAAGTGGAAACACTGGAAAGAGTATCAAAATTTTGGAGTTGGACGAATATGAGTACGATTACGAATACAGTATTTTTTGAGTGGTCGAGTACAAGTATACCTTTTTAGTGCTTGACTACGAGCACGAGTACGGTTTTTTAAGTGTTCGAGTACGAGTACGCGTGTAAGAGTGTGATTTCAAACTTTAACTGGTGCTTGGCTGCTTGCATGAGCAAAGCTTTATTAGACCATATGAACGCATTGCATTGAAAAGGGAAAAATGTGACATGAAATGAACAAAATATATTTACTGTTACATATATATCGCAGTATACTGTAAATTTTTTCTTTACCTACCTATTCAGTACTTAGTCAGTAATAAAACACAAAGACATGTTCTTCACTAAGGTTTTTCGCTACAAAAGTTGCCACTTAGTTATTAATAATATTATAAATGTAAAGTATTGCATAAAAACATAGTAAATAAATCTAAAAATATAAATCATATTGAAATTAAAGCTGTAAACTGTTGCTTTCGTGGTACACTCGGAGTCTAGGACAGATCCTCATATTTGAACTTAGTTTGAGTACAAGTAGGATTACCGCGATTTCATATCATATCGAGTACGAGTATGAGTACGATTACGGCAATTTAAGATTACTTTGAGTACGAGTATAACAAAAACCCGTACTCGAGTACTGATGTACTTACTCTTTCCACCTCTAGTTGAGACTGAGCAATATTGCGGTTCTGGTATAAATAGTTATAATCAGTCAGGAGTGCCAGAAACTGGCACGGTACTCAGGCCATTGCTCTAACTCCTGTTTTACTATTATTACTAGCATCATCGGGATTCGAACCCCCGACCTCCGTGTATTTACTTCGCTTATAAAGAAACGTTGTTGTTTACCCGCTGAGCTGTGGGTGCATGTCACTATATTATCTACATCGGTAAGTACGATTATGAATAACAATAATTGAATAATCATTCTGATGATAATATTTCTTGCGTTGTAATAACTTGCCTTCGCCCTTTAAGAAAGTAATACAGGGTGTCCATAAATTATCTTTACAAATTCAATTGAAAATTAATTAATTTTTTAAAGATAATTCACGGGACACCCTGTATATCCATACGCCTATTTTGCCTTTTTATTTCCATATCTTTCATTTTATGTAATAACATTCCACAATCACACTTGTCAAATATGTATGGCATAATAACTGTCATTGTTTTCAAGTGCATCAATGATATTGTTATAATGTTATACAGGGTGGGCGGAAAGTAGCTCCCTATTTTGGATTGGTAAAAAAATACGTATATTATCCATTTATTTCAGAAGAAATAATATGAAAAGGTAGGCATACATGGTAGGTTTTCTCTGAAATTCAATGTGGGCTCCAACTCTTTCCACCAGCTTCTGGAGCCGCCCAGGAATGGCGTCCACTGACTTTAGCAGGAACTCCGGCGGGATGGAGGACATGACTTCCCGAATTCGGTCCTCCAGTTCTTCCAATGTCCTCGGTTTGGTGCGGTAGACTTCTTCCTTTACCCACCCCAAAGATCTGATATTTATGCAAGATGGCGCCCCTCCGCACTTCGCTCTTGTTGTCCGTGAGTGGCTGGATGCCCACTTCCCTGGGCGTTGGATGGGTCGTCGTGGTCCACATCAATGGCCAGCCAGGAGCCCCGACTTGACACCGTGCGACTTCTTTCTTTGGGGGTGGGTAAAGGAAGAAGTCTACCGCACCAAACCGAGGACATTGGAAGAACTGGAGGACCGAATTCGGGAAGTCATGTCCTCCATCCCGCCGGAGTTCCTGCTAAAGTCAGTGGACGCCATTCCTGGGCGGCTCCAGAAGCTGGTGGAAAGAGTTGGAGCCCACATTGAATTTTAGAAGAAACCTACCATGTATGCCTACCTTTTCATATTATTTCTTCTGAAATAAATGGATAATATACGTATTTTTTTACCAATCCAAAATAAGGAGCTACTTTCCGCCCACCCTGTACTGTATTAGTTGTGATCGGCGCACGATCTTCCTTATCGGAATCCATGTCGGTTCTTTTCACCTCTCTCCTTTACCTCCAAAATGTCGTAGTTTCTTCTCTAATTATTTTTCATTGGTTTGTTTTTGTTTTATTTAGTTCAGAATCTAGTTAAAAAATAGTTTGACTTTTGTTATTAGTTCGGTCTGCGAATACGAGAATTATGGAGAGGCGAAAG
Source organism: Bathynomus jamesi (assembly GCA_023014485.1). Lineage (NCBI taxonomy): Eukaryota > Metazoa > Arthropoda > Malacostraca > Isopoda > Cirolanidae > Bathynomus > Bathynomus jamesi. The sequence goes on from JAJOZX010004496.1 coordinate 349,663, forward strand.
TAAACGAAAAAAAGTCTTAGTAAGATTGTGCAAAATTGGAATGAGAGGGTGTATAACTAGGGAAGAATTGTCACCGGTGTTTTCTGGTTGGTATATTTATATATTTATACCGAGGGGGTATAACTACACGAAGTTGCGGAAAACAGTTTCTGTGGTACAAGGTCGCTATAGAACCAACGAACCGATTTCAGATATATAAATTAGAAACAAATATTTTCTTTATAACACGATTAATTTCAAAACTTTATTTTGTATCTCATCGCGGTCACCAAATATTTACTTAAACATAGACAGTGTATGTGTGTATATAGTGTATAGGTAATGTATAATAGCCGATATTTTGCTATTTTTCAAGTTCTATTCACTCCCGGATGCTGGCTCCTGGGTTGGGTTGGGTTGGTCACTTACCCTGTTAATGCTCGGATTCAGTTGACCCTTCGGGTATTCTCACACCCACGCAGTGAGGAAATGAGTTTCCAGGTTATATGTGTGTGTGTGTGTGTGTGTGTGTGTGTGTGTACGAGAGAGAGAAAGAGAGATTGCCATGTGTTTCTAGTAAAGAATATATTACACGTTTTGGAATTTTCGGGTGTACACTTGAGATTATAAGAGGTCGAAGGACAAATCCTCTACTGTGATCGTGATTCCCATAATAAGGAATAATCATACGATGTTTACAATAGGATAAACGATTGATACTGAAGCCGTTATTGCGAATTAAACTTTTATCTTATTTCACAGCCGATTCGATTCTTTCTCGAACGAGGCGGAATGGGCGTCTTCATAATTTCTCAGACCGGTCAAATATTTCTCGACTACGAACTGGATTATGAAAATAAAAAAGATTATAACCTCAAGATTTATGTGACAGATGGAGAATATGTAAGTTACAATCTCCAAGTTTTGTTTACAGTTTATATCTGTGGGTAAATGATATACTCTAGTTTCTTATAATTTCTTCTAACTGTATATATATTTTCATTCAGGTAGAAGCAAATGTTGAACGTCCTAAATAATTTGAATAAATAATATATACACCCCCCGTTCAATAACCATCATTCAGTGTATTAATTCATTTTGTTAACTTCAAATTACCATAAAATATACTGTCGGATGAATAATTACAAGTATTGTATAGAATATTGGGAGCTATTGAAGAATAGGGACCCCAGCCTTCTTTAGTTAGGCTTATAAGGCTAACTAACGAAAATATCACGACCTAACCTAACCAATCGTTAGGTTAACTGTACGCCCTTGACGATTGGTTAGGTTAGGTCATGATATTTTCGTTAGTTAGCCTCATAAAGCTAACTAAAGAAGGCTGGGGTCCCTATTCTTCAATAGCTCCGAATATTGACATCGTGCAGCAATAGCTGAACTGTAATTTTTCAATGGAACATCAGTTGTTCAGGCTCTTGGGAATCCCACTTACCTAGTGACTTCTTCAAGACCTGTTGCTGTGACCATCTGGTTTTGCTGTTCTAAGTTGTTCACAAATTTGTTGACTCTTTCACCTTCGTGTGGCTCGAAATGTGGAATATACCTTAGTAGGATATTTTGACGGGCATTCGCGGAACCCAACTTTGGTTGAAACTGATGTTCAGCCTGAATAACCGATTTCCTTTTTATGGAAAAGTACAGTTCATCTGTTGCGTGCTCAATGTTGTTATTCCACTTATTCATACTCAATTGTATAAACCAAATATTTTCAGATCTCCAAATATGACGTATTGGGCACTCTAACAGTATTATCACTATTTATTGGTCACCCTGTATTTTACAATCCGGTTATCAACATGATCTTACATTCATTAGTATTTTAAAATTAATTAAATAAAATTAAATTTTTTTTAATCTAATTCAACAAAAGTTATTTCTCTCAAAATTAACGAAGTAAATTTTTAACAGAACGACACTGCAACTTTGAAGGTCAAAGTTTTGAATGTGAATGACTGGGACCCAAGATTCCAGTTCCCCCAATACGCGTTTTATGTCGATAAGAACAGACTGGAGCCAGGAGACACCGTGGGGAATATCACAGTTGCAGACGGTGACGGTGACGACATTTCTCTCAATGTGAGAGGAAGAGACGCGAGGTAGGAAGAAACTCCAATTTATGCCTGAATTAATATTTTACTCGTTTCAACGTCTTCCGCGGTCTCTTCCCATTCATTGGCATCGACGCGTGAGAATCTCAAAAGAATCAATTTTCAAAATGATTCATTCCCATTCTCGGTGTAGAATTTCCCACTTTAAGTTAGAATTTACGTAGAAAATAGCCCCTATAGACCCCTCGTGACATCACGGGCTCTCTTTACCCTTTCTCAAATCAGGAAACTCTTTTCCCAAAACTGGAATTCTCACTTCAATCATTCCTACCAACGGATCGCGAATGGTAGGATATTTTGATACTATTGATATTATTGATACTGAATGGCAGAGTTGGAAATTTTGTTTTTTCCGCCCCGCCTATTTCAGGCATGGGACACAGTTTGAAAGTTTATCATCTCTATTTTTAGCTGGAGTTATCTCATTTGAATGCCAAATTTATCTTTATATTATCTGTCAAACTACATATATATATATATAAATTAAAATCAGCTAACCAAAATCCCCCCCCCCCAAAAAAAAATATATATATATATAAAAGTTTTACCTAAGGAGATAAATTAATAAATTAGTATACTTTCTGATGCCTCCTTTCTTCCCTTTTTTCCTGAAGAATGTTCAGCATAACTCCTTCTGGAGAAATTAACATCAAAAGGTTAATAAAATTAAACACATCGGAAGCACACATCGTATTAGTAGCAAAGGATTCAGGAAAACCTTCCCGTCAAGTAAGATTATCTTTTTTTTACATAAATTCACATAAAAACAAACCTTATTATAGTATTTTCATCTTCAAACGTGCTAAACTTCAGCCCAGACACTATAGTAGTTAGTAACAATTTTGTCCCGCGCAGACGTCTGTGCCCGTAACTATTCACCTACCGGAGAGCCTTGTTGAAGTCTTATCGATTGGAGCGTCTTCGAGTTTTCTCCTCATGGTCGTCTTTGGGAGCCTGGTAGCAATTTTCGTCCTCGTTATCATCTGCCTCGCTGTTTATATTCATAAAAAGTGAGCATAGACTGAGTCACTCTTAATGATTTCGGGATACTCGTTGTCTCTCTTCGGTTAAACTCTTTTTTTTAATTCATGTAATGTTTTTCTCTATAAATAGGGAATGAAGATAAAGAAATACCATAGACAGAGATAAAAGATAAAGATAAAAAAATATATAGGTAAGGGTAAGAAGATAAAGATAGGAGATTCCTGTAATCCTATTATACTCCCACACAAGTGGAATGACCTTTTACGAGACTCTTGGCAATAGGGTACCATTTAGTTATCTACATTATTAGCATATACTCTGAAACTAAGTCACTTCATGGTACTCTAAGCACTTGTCTATAGCTTACCGTTATGGCTTCATTTCCCGTTAAAAATGAGATATTTCTCAAGGTAAAATGTGTCTTAAAATTCTAACGATAAATTTGTCGTTAAACTCTCTCGGTATAAATGTAGGGCTTAATTCGTCTTCTTATACTGCACATTTCCGTTAGAGTTTGGAGGAACATTACTTGTATTACATTTTATATGTAAATCAAAACATTTAAGACTCCATTAAAAAGTGGCACTTTGACCAGGACACTGCGCAAACACCATTAATAGGAAAATGGCTTATTATTTTAGAAACGTTTATAACCTAGTATTCAGTGAACACACGAAAATGAAGCCATACTAGTTCTGGCACAAACTAACAAAATTTTTTGATTAACCGATGACAAGATAGTAAACAAACGGAAAACTAACGAAATATTCCTAGTTAAATCTGGAGCCTGAAAAGTGATGCAATTCGGGAAAAAAGTTCGTCTAGAAAAAAAATTCCTATAAAGCATAAAAAAACTAACTGGTAATGACTGGGTTTTACTTTCGAGATTTTATTACTGTCACCAAAAAGAATAAAATATCCACATAAAAACTTAATATTAACAATTAGTCATTTTTTGTTTTATTTCTAAGCGAACTTATTTCCCCAATTGTACATACCTGATAGGCTTCGGGTACCTTTTTTTCCAGGGGCGTAAGTCCAAATTTCTCCCATCTCATTTTTTATTTTATATTCTCTCCCCTTTTGTACATGAGCAATATTACGAAAATGCTTAACATTCAAATATAAACTTAATAAAAGCAACCGTAACAATTGCATACATACATAAGCCATAAGAAATTGATTAATATTTGATTGATATGCAGTATTAAAGTAACAAAAAGCAAATTTAGCTTATGTAGGATAAAAATTTAGATTTTAGACGTACAAACAAACAAAAAAAACGAACAAAACATCTTTATCGTGGATCATTCACAATCCATAGCCACTTAACCTAACATACAAGTACAATCTCATCATACACTAAACTTGATACAAAAATAAGGCCAACATAGCCACTTAACCTAACATACAAGTACAAAAATAAGTATGACATAATTTTAATTCGAATTTCCTCTTTTCGTAACCAAATTAACCACTTCTCGAAGCTTTGGATGCACTTAATTAACACTTTTCCTCTGCATGACAGCTTTGTAAAACTGCTGTTAATAAACTATTTCTGTTATTCTGAAGAAAAGTAAAAATCATTTTAAATTTATTAAATTTTTTTATTTTGACTATTTATAGGATTCACCCTCGAGTAGGCTTTAGTTCAAGCAAACTCTTTCTCAGCACCATGTGAGTAGGAAATAGCTATGCAGCTAACGTAGCACGAGCGGACTAACCTACTGCATCGCTTTTTTGCCACGCTAAACGTTTGAAATATATTTTTGCCTGGTAACCAAACTTCTTCTTAAGCTTCCAATTAAACTTATGGGATCACCTGATGATTAGGGCCCCCAGCCTCAATTGCCAAATGATATCTTCGTTAAAACTAACGAAAATATCAAGACTTAACCTAACCAATCGTCAAGGGCGTACAGTTGACCTAACCGGCCATTCAATTTATTATTATATTTGCAAAGCTGGGCACAAACCGTTAATCCGTTAATCGTTAATTAACGAAGTTAACTTTTTCGTTAACGATTTAACTTTTAAGTTAACTTTGAAAATCATTATCGGACTAATTAACTTCCGTTACATTTAACTTCCGTTAACTCAAGTCCGTTAACCCAAAAAATTCATAAATAAACGTTTAAAAGTTTCTATTATTTTCAGTGCTGAGCAGGTGCGCAATTAATCCGCCACTGTTAATAGTGATGAACGAATTTCCATTTCCGCAGTGCAAAATCAGGCGATATATTTGTTTCCGTCGCCACAATTTCTGTCTTACCAAATATGGTAGTTATTTATGGCATTGGTTTGAGCAAAACATGGTCGACTGTAAAATCAGGCGGAAAGATTTGCCATTTGAGTTGAATGTTTCAACTTCTTTCAAGAAATATCACGAGCATTTTAAGGCACTTTCAATAATATATATGTAACAATTACAAAGTGGGCAGCAACAGTGGAGGCAGCAACAACGAGGAGGAGGAGGAGGAGGATGACTTCTTCAGTGCTGTCATCCAGACAAAAGAGAGCAGCAGAAGCCACAGGTCACTCAAGGGCAAGGCCCAGAACTTGGTCAAGACCTGGCTGGAGACCAACTCCAAGGACTTGCTGACAGATGCTGCCTTCTTGGGTGAGCAAGTGTTGGTGGACTTGTTCATCAAGTTCAACACAGCCATCCCCTCCAGTGCTGCAGTGGAGCGTTTGTTCTCTATGGGCAAGGACATCCTGAGGGCCAAGAGATCATCCCTGTCTGATGAAAACTTTGATATGCTAATTTTCATGAAGGGCAATATGCATCTCATGGACAAAATGGAGAACGAGAAGCAGAGGGAAAATTAAATTATATATATATTGTGTTTTTCATTTTTTTTATAATAAAAGTTAACGTTAACGGTTTATCGGTAACTTCCGTTACATGTTTAACGAATTAACGGATTAACGGTTAACGAAGTTAACTTTTTGGTTAACGGATTAGCGGTTAACGAAGTTAACTTTTTGGTTAACGGTGCCCACCACTGTATATTTGGTACTGTAAAGCAAAAAACAAGAATACGTGGGGGCCCTAATCTACAGGTGATCCAACTGATGCTGTATTTACTGCATTAAACTATCATTCCATCTGGAACAGGATGTTTCCCTGACATCTTACTCCTAACATATTGATATTAAAAAGCCCTTAAACGAATTTCAACTAATTAATTTTATAATATTTTGCATTGTTTCAGTTGTAAAAGTTGTGCTTGCTTTCCTTGCTTATAAGAAATGTCTGAAATGTTTAATTTGTGACCAGTGTTTAGGTATCAGTATTAAATTTTTGTTTGACTTTACGTATATTTGTGATTATTTGGTGGTTTAGTTGGTTGGGTTTACTTCACAAGTAACGATTCAGAATATTATGTTGTCATGTTAAGGTGTAAGTTGGTTTGAGTTCAATGGAATAGTAACCTCAAGTCCTGCTACGAACTGATCTCCTGTGGGTGCAAAAACGGTTATGGAGGGAGATGCAAGTATATGAAGGCAGCACTGAAATGCACAGCAGTGCCCAACCAAGCTCATATTTGGCATTTCTTTGCTTCCAAATGCCTTCGTGCATGGCGCTTGGCCCTCCTTATGCTTGCGACTTACAATCTGTGTACCATTTCACAAAAATAATAAGTTCCCTGAAGAAAGAACGATATTTTGCCTGTAGCCTTAAATTGTCAAACATGCGGTGTGGAAACTCGATGTGAAATATCAAAGAATATAAACAAATTTACCTTCATAATTATTTACACAGCCAAAACTGCGTTAATTCCCATTAGGAAAGATTTAATTAACTCCAGTGAAGAAAGTTTGTCTCATTTTATTATTTCAGCAAGAAATATCGGGACGATAATGATGCCGCCATGCCTACGAAGATGAGTCAAATTATGACGAATGGAGGACCTCCTTCTAAACTGGATCCTTTATCGCCTTTAAATCATCAGGTTGGTAATCTTTAGTTGATTCAGTCTCTTCCCACACAATCTCATTCTCATTGTATTCTTGGGAGAAGGAAGCAATTCTCTCGTCGAATAGGCTTTAGTTCAGCAAACTCTTTCTCAACACCAAGTGAGTAAGAAACAGCTATGTGGCTAAAGTTGCGCAAGAGGACTAACCCACTTTAAGTTAAGAGTTTTCATAAAAAATACCCCTCGACCCAGGAATTACGTCATAGCCTCATTTTACCTTTTCCCAATTCTGGAATTCTCACTTCGAGTATTCCCATTCACGCACAACTCTGGATGGGAAAAGGAATGAAAATGAGTGGGAAGTATGCTTACATTCTAACAAGGAGCAAAATTCAAGGTCTGTTCCCACTATTGGCCATTCCATTTTCACTTTTCGCTGAAAAATGAAAAACTGAAAATGAGAATCTCAAAGAGACTCTCCATTCTTACTCTGACGCACGAATTTCCCTCTTCAATCCTGGGTTAGATTAGTTTAGAGTAGTTATATAAGTTAAAAACGGGTTAAGTTAGGTTAGGTTAAATCAAGGTAAAGTACAGGGCGAGCCACATAAAAGCGGCCCCAAGAAAATTTTACACCAAAAAAGAAATATTTTCTTGAGGCCGCTTTTATATGGCTCACCCTGTATAATAGAATCGTTCTCTTCCACTTTTACCGAACTAGGAGAGAGTTTTCTCAAATATCGAGTTTTCACTGACAATTGAACTAACAGGAAGTGCGAAGTAATGACATCAAATATATATAATTTTATATATATACACTGTATATTAAATTGCAAAAGAAACGCTGGCTAACGTCACATTCAAGCAATCGACAAGTTATTTTACGTTAGATTAGGTTAGCATAGGTTGGGTTAAGTTAGGCCTAGTTAGATTAGGTTAGATTAGTTTATTCGTGTCCATAAAATGTCTCATCGACCAAATGGATGATATATCCAAAGAAACATCAAGCAGTAAGAAAGATTTGAGCATGCCAAAGTATTTGTAGGGTCACAATCTCTCCCACAGGAAGACCACAGAAGATGAGTGATAAAGCGTAATACCATTATTCAGTTTACGGAGTACAAAAATTCTTAAAAGACTTAATGACTAGCAACTGCAAAAAAATAAATAATAAATAAACAAAGCATTATAGCTACATAATCAAAATACATTTTATATTGTATATTTTTATTATATTTAAAATTGCTATATTTAAAACTAGAATGAAATATAAAACGATTCTGAAAATAAAAACGAATTCGTTTTTCTATATCCACCCGAGGAGGATGTCAGTTGGCATCGAAACTGTTGTGGAAATAAACTCTTTCTATTAGAGTGGGTTTTTATTTTCATATTTTGACCTTCACGTAGAAAAAAGTGGTTTTTTGCATTTATAAAATGATTCGTAAATTTAATGTTTGTAAGTAAATAGTCCAATTACATTATTATTTTGTAAAAATCTTCAAAGATTTTTCTTTTCAGCACGATGCGGATAGTGATATCACCGGGATTGAGGCTCCAAGAAGCAATGGAAGCATTTTGGAAGCGAATAATCCCTTCAAAAGAAGTTATATGAATGGCAGTTTAAGAGCATCTACAAGTAAGATGAAATTTCTTCAGTATTATTTTGCCTTAAATACTCGCAAACGGGACTTTTCCCAAATTGACAATATATATATAATATATATATATATACAGGGCGTCCCAAAAAAATGTATACACACTTTAACAGCTGATAGCTCAATTGATGTTTCTTTGTTTCCAAGTTAAACCCATTAGAATTAATAATGGCAGTCAGACTAAGCTTTGAACAAAGGAAATTCATTCTAAAATGCTACTGGAAGTGTGAAAACGCAGTTGAAGTGCAAAGACAGTTTAGGAGGGAGTTTCAAACAGATCCACCAACGCGACTTACCATCACTCGAATTAGAGATACGTTTGAAGCCGATGGAACTGTTCAGAATGTCCACAAGAAGCGTTCCGGAAGACCACGGACATCGACAAGCCCCACAAAGCAAGAAAGAGTACTGGAAACGTATCACCAAAGTCCAAGAAAATCTGTGCGGCAAGCGAGTCGTGAGGTAGGAATTTCAGAATCGTCTGTCCAACGCATTTTGAAGCGCTGTCAATGGAAAAGTTACATTCCAAGATTAGTCCATGCTATTAATGAAGATGATCCGGACCGAAGAGTGGAGTATTGCGAGTGGTACTTGGCACGATGTGGATGTGGATTGGACGAAGGGGTTTCGTAGAATACCCTCCGCGTTCACCAGACCTCACACCACTAGACTTTTTTTTATGGGGATACTTAAAAGACAAAGTCTACGCTATAAACCTGCAACAGTCGCTGAATTGAGAGCAGCCATTGAACGAGAATGCACACAAATACCAAACGAAATGTTTCGTGATGTTTGCGATTCCATTGCTTCGCGTTATCAGCAGTGCCTGGACCAGAACGGACGTTAGTTTGAAAACAGGCGTTGACAAAACAATTAAATAATGTCTGTAGATTCTATTACATTTTGAAAATGAAATGTATTTTAATAAACACTGCCTTTATAAGTATTTAAAGTGTGTATACATTTTTTTGGGACGCCCTGTATATATATATATCCATAAGTGTAGGTTTCGATAACGTTGAATGTTTGAGTTCGTGTTAATCTAACTTAAACTAAACGGACTTAGTGTAACCTAACTGGGTATAACCAAACGACTGGATTGAAAATCTGATGTTTTGGTAGGTTTGTTGTGTAAGTGTCGGGATGTTTTTTTCTTTTCGCCAAACTGGGTAAACTTCTTCCGAAACGAGGCTTTTCATGTTAAAAAAAAAGGTTGCATTGTAAAGATGGAGAATGTAATTAAGAAAGCCAATTGAGTTTTCTTTTCAATTCACGCTTTGTTCCTCTCGAAATGTCCTGAATTCGGTGTCCTTCTAATTCAGTTTCAGTAAGATCCAATGAACAAAATTCCATCGGTGGTGCCGCTTCAAACCACGGCAGCAGACGCTATTCCAGAAACCCTCTGGCCAACGGTTCTTCTTTAGGAGGTAGAGGCGTAACCACCGCGGACGGTGGTGACAGTCTCTCGCTGAACGGGTCGAATGCGACCACAGCTTCCACTGCTACCGCAGGGAGCGAATCTCCCCCGAATCATGGTAGCGGGTGAGAAAATTTTTGCCTTTTTTGTAGATGAAATGTTATAGAAAATTTAACATTTCACCTTTTTTTAAGAATAAAAATAAAGTTTCAAAAACTTTGCTAATAGTAAAGTTTAAGAGATAATAAAATTAGTATTTGCTGAGTAAATATAAGCTCAAAGCAAATGGTGAAGATCTTTTCTTCTACCAAAACACAAATAATAATAATAATGCGAAATTCTTATATGAAATGACGCAACATCGTAAATCAAGGTGAAAATTTATCATAAAACACAATTAAATCCTTGCTTTGATTCAGAGCTTCAACACCCAACACAATGTCTCGATTTTTTGCGAGCAAATCTTCGAGTGTTGCACCGGCAAATGGATCAGTTTCATCTTTTTGGTAAGAATTAACTGTTAAGTATGTTAATTAAATAATAATAAGCTTAAATAATAATAATACTTATCTTCACTGCAAAAATGTACTATAATTTCGTTCAATAAAATAAAATATTAGTTTCCGCGCTCTGTAATTAATTTTTCTTTTATTTCATTTTGTATTTTATTTTAATAAAAAGAAAATATTAAAGTTAAACACTTCCATAATGAGTAAGTATTTAAAAATTATGAATACTCGAAGTTTATGGAAATCCCAAGTCGGATCTGTGAAATGTTTAATTCCTTTGTAGAAAAAATGGATTTCTTTGTAAATTAAGCCTCAAGAGGTAGGAGAGAGAAAGTGAAAGGTTGAGGGGAAGGAGAGAGGAGAAGAAAAGGGGATCGATAGATAGACAGATAGATAGATACAGAGTAGTAGTAGTAGTAGAATATATGCGCAAAAACTTAACTGTACCCAAGGAATGACGATGTTCAAGCGCTTCTTTGACGCACCGTCAAATGTGTTTCATTTGCTTCATTTTCACTGTAAATGCCTGACTATTATTTCTTAGCTTTTATTATAAATGTATAGAGTGTTATTAAAGCAACAGTGACAATGTTTGACAAACGTACTAAATCAACAGCACTTACGATGGTACTGCCAGAGCCACAGGAGGACTGCCAAATAACCACAACCGCAGTGCACTTATTCCTCCTGCCCCAGCCGCACCCCCTGTTCCCCACAGTAGTACACTCTCTAGAAGTACTGCGAGTAGTAGTACCCCATCCAAAAGTACATTAGAACGACCTTCTACATCGTCCGGTGTCCCTTCCGACAGGAAGTTTGGTACGCCCCAATGCGCGACGGGAACTGCTGGAGGCAAGAAAATATGTTGGCCCTCTTCGTCTATACCGAAGAAAGTTAAGAAACTTTCATGGGAAGATGAACTTAATAGTCAGGTTAGGCAACTATTGCTTACTTTTTATGTTTGTCTCATTTTGGTCCAGTTAATTAAACTAAAGGTCAGCTAAACCACGCGCTGTTTTTGACCAATGCTTTCAGATTAAAAGTTTGGTTGACCCTCGTTCACTTCTACTGTCGTAATTTAAAATTGAATATATTTTAAAATAAAAGTTATAACATAATTATAACACCCTTTTTATATCAAAATAATGTGAAATATTTCTTTACCAATAAATGTGAAACAATAGATACTATATTAAAGTCATATAATGTTCATCACGGTCAATGCAATCCTTATTCCTTTGTATTTTTATTACCTTCTCTTCTTTCAGACTGAAATGAATCCTGAGGTGAGCGTGACGCCAATGCCTCAAACTGTAAATCAACAGGACGTACCAAATCTTACAGTTTATTTTTAAGTTATAATGTAAATATTCCTGTAAATAACTGTTACCCGTAACTCTCAATTCATTAGTTCTGTAAATAACAGGAAGTGTATTATCCTATACTGAATTCCATAAAACTACTTTGAATTACATCATGGTAAAAAAGAAATTAGTGAATGGCAAAGCTAGAGTGATGTATTTCACGAAATTCACCAAAAATGATGTAATCAGTTTCTATAAATATAAATTAATTTAAGTACATTTCAGTAATATGGATCCAGACTTAATATTTAAGCAAGTGTATCATAAGAGTCTCAGTGCTTCCAAATACTGAATACATTTTCTCTCTTTCGAAGGGATAACATTTGTAAAACGTTGTAAAAGAAAATATTAAACATTAAAATTCATACATGATCTTAAATTAAAACTATAGAAAAATTGTATTGTTAACAATATATTTAAGTTAAATCATATGGGTTATTATGTATTTTATCACACTCAGTCATTTTACACACCAAAATACATTTTTCTAGTAGTATTTGATGTGATTTGTTCAAATATGACCTCCATTTCCGTCGGAAATGAGATCCAACAAAGTTATAGTACTTTGAAGTTTGGCTCATTTTCAAGGGAAATGGAAGTCAAAATCTAAGCAAAACACATCAAATATTACTAGAAAAATGTATTTTGGTATTAATTAACCTAACCTAACCTAACCTTACCGTGGCTAAACGAGCCTAACCCTGGCTAAACGAGCCTAACCCTGGCTAAACGATCCTAACCCTGGCTAAACGAGCCTAGAGTATTACCTTATTATGGATTAGGTGGTGGATACAGACGAGAGCTCGTTTAGCCAGGGTTAGGATCGTTTAGTCAGGGTTAGGCTCGTTTAGCCAGGGTTAGGTTAGGTTAGGTAAGGTTAGGTTAGGTTAATTAATACCAAAATACATTTTCATAGTAATATTTGATGTGTTTTGCTTACATTTTGACTTCCATTTCCCTTGAAAATGAGCCAAATTTCAAAGTACTATAACTTTCTTGGATCTCATTTCCGACGGAAATGGAGGTCATATTTGAACAAATCACATCAAATACTACTAGAAAAATGTATTTTGGTGTGTAAAATGACTGAGTGGGATAAAATACATAATTACCATCATATGTTTGTACATATTTAGAATTATCATAGATGAATGTTATAGAAGTAAATCCTAGATACCAAATGATAAGCTATTACGTACAAGCTTAATTTGTAACATAATGTGATATCAGAATTATGTTTAGAACTTTTGAAAAGCTTCCTATTCAGACAATGTCTTAATGGCTAACAATTTTTATATAATATTTAACCCCAAATGTATATAATTTTGGGTGTCATTTATTAGTTCCATTTATGTTACAGAAATATTGATAGTAACTTATTATGAAGGATGTTTAAAAGCAGAACTCATTCACACTTTTAAATACAGTTCATGTCAGGGCCGTGCAGATGGGTGGTGGGGGCCATAGGAGCATGAGCCCCTGCCCTTTTCCCTCCATGACTCAGAAGTGTCCTTTTTTCAGCACCCCCAAAGAGGTGCTCTTTTTTTAGTCTTGAGCCCTTGCCCCTTAAATGTTCTCTGTACGAGAAAAAAGCCCTGAGAAAAATGAAATTAAAAAAGGCCCAAAAGTTAATAATTAGTAATTTTTGGGGTCTATACTGTACAATTTTATTTTTTCGAACAATTTTTTTCCAAAACTCAACATATTTTTAGTTATGCTCTTGCTTATATATATATATTATATATATATATATACAGGGTGTTTCAGGAGGAAAGGTCAATACTTCGGGAGGTGATAGTATCGGTCATTGTGAGAAAAAAAGTTCATATGAACATGTGTCTAATTCTGAATGGTTACGGAGATAGAGCTGTTTGAATATGATGCGCGCGCAGCTCTTCCTCCCTCCGCGGTGGTCCCATTCATTCAATGGCCACCAAGGTCTCCAGACCTCTCTCCATTAGATTATTGTTTGTGGCGGTGGATGAAAAGTCAAGTTTACAAAAGAAAGGTGGATACACGAGACGAATTGCTCGCGCGCATTTTGGATGCTGCTGCCCAGGAACGTCAAGATCAACTCAGACGAACAACACGCGATCTTCGCACATGAGTTGCAAAGTGCATTGGGTTGACGGTGGATTTTCGAAAACTTATTGTAAACTGTAACAAATTTGTCATTTCTGTATCTGATACCATTCAAAATGCCAATGTTTAAACATTAAATGTTAGAAACAGTAATTGGTTTCTCTTTCTTGATTACCATTAACAATGCTTTTGTATTTGTAGATTCAAACAGCTCTATCTCCGTAACCATTCAGAATTAGACACATGTTCATATGAACTTTTTTTCTCAATGACCAATATTATCACCTCCAGAAGTATTGACCGTTCCTCCTGAAACACCCTCTATATATATTGTATTCTGAACCCTGTTTTGTATCTATAGTGAGTGTCCTTTAAGGAAATAGCGATGCTATGTATTATAATATAGCGTATATTTTACTAATCTTGTGATAACACTTTATAAGGCATTGATTACGAAATTAGCTATACATTAGTTTCTAAGATTAATCTATTTTGTAAAGACTTTGATTGAATTTAAATTCTATAACGGACTCGTATATAATTTATTAAGACTTAAATGGAACTTTATATTTGTTAATAAATGGTGCTTCAAAATATAACAAAAAACATTTTCTAAACTTTAAATTAAATATTACCAACTCAATTCTGCAATTTTATACAAATTTTGTTTTCGGCCTAAATTACCTGTTTTATGAAACTTTTCCAATATATATATATATATATATATATATATATATATATATATATATATGCAAATAACTGCAATGACCGCGCAGTATATAAATGAATAGAAACGACATAAGTATTAAGGAACGTTTCTGCACACGAGGAGGAGAGATAACGAAATAATGAAAAATGAGGCGAACCGCCTGGGACCCCAGGCGGTTCGCCTCATTTTTCATTATTTCGTTATCTCTCCTCCTCGTGTGCAGAAACGTTCCTTAATACTTATGTCGTTTCTATTCATATATATATATATATATATATATATATGTGTGTGTGTGTGTGTGTGTGTGTGTGTGTTATTCATATTTAGATGGTTAAATTAAGTATGAATACTATAGTATTATAATTCTCGCTGAGTATAAGTCTGAATGTAGTGTATGTAATGTATGTACGTGTATGTATGTATGTATGTATGTATTGCGAGTGAGAAATGAGTACCGTGATGGAATTGAAGAAGAAGAAGACGAACTATTATTATTATTATTAATTACAATTGCAAAAATAATTCATAATTGTAGGAAATTACATTAATTGCTTTTATATGAAAATAATGCAAAATCCTTCACTTCGTGAATGAAGGAAAAACTCGGTAAATTGTCTATTTGTTAATACAGTCTATTTTAATTAAATGTTCCTATAATACCAAACAAAGTATTTTCTTTTATTTTAGCCTCATTATCCTCATACATACAACCTTACAACCTTACCTTACAAAGGTTTCACGCGATGATTTCTCATTTCGCGAAGGTCAAGCTTATCGCCCTTCCTCTCGAGTTGGCCTGGTGAAGTAGTGAGTTGGATTCTTGCGCTCTCCACCTCACATAGCCAGGTACCCCCGGCTCATCGGGGATTGTTCTGAGCCAGTCGTCTAGTCCTTTTTTGAAGATTTCCACTGCAACTCCCTTCGTGTTTCTTAGGTCTTTGGGCAACTGATTAAACAGTTTTGGTCCTCTCACTACAAAACTATTTTCTTTCAGGGTTAAGGATGTTCCCTGTCTCGCCTTCAATTTGGGATACACGTGTATGTGTGTATGTATGTATGCATGCGTTAGGCGTGGATCATCTATACTAGGATTTGTTATGGTAGACGTGACCTAAGTTCTTAATTCACTTATTACGGATCACTTTAACATATTGCTTCCCAAAGCATTCGGGAAGCAATATGTTAAAGTGACCCCTCTTGGGAAGCAATATGTTAAAGTGATTAACACTGGGAAGCAATATGATAAAAAGAGAAAGGTTGGTTGGTAATCTAGGAGATAACCTACCGACCGTAAACAAAGCTATAAATGCCCTAACCGGGCATTCTTTATATATTTAATGTAGGTTAACTGAATGCCCGGTTAGGTCAACTGAATGCCCGGTTAGGTCAACTGTACGCCCTTGATGATTGGTTAGGTTAAGTCGTGATATTTTCGTTAGTTTTAACGAAAATATCACAACTTAACCTAACCACTTGTCAAGGGCGTACAGTTGACCTAACCGGGCATTCAGTTAACCTACATTAAATATATAAAGAAAATGAAAGGATGCAAAAAGGAGCTACTCAACTCGTACTTGTGGCAAATGATGTGGCGTGACCGATTCTTCCGAAATCCATTTTTTACTTTTTGTGACCATATAGCGCAACAATTCTAATAAATTTACTTTCAATCTAATGTTTTAACATGTTATGATTTACTTTTTATGCTTTTACTTTATTAAAGCGAACATTTTTCATCGTACTCCTTATCCTAAATATTGGGAAGCAATATGTTAAAGTGATTAACACTGGGAAGCAATATGTTAAAGTGATATACACTGGGAAGCAATATGTTAAAGAGAGGTTCCTGAGAAGCAATATGTTGAAGAGAGGTTCCTGAGAAGCAATATGTTAAAGTGATATACACTGGGAAGCAATATGTTAAAGAGAGGTTCCTGAGAAGCAATATGTTAAAGGGATCCCTTATTACTTCTGATAAAAGTAGCTTTAAAAATTACTGATATTTCCTTGCTTGCATCTGATACTGAATTCCTCAATCTAAGTATTAATTACGATTTTAATGGGAGTAATTAAACAAACAAACAACAAAACATCTTTAGGATCACCTGAAGATCAGGGCCCCCAGCCTTCTTTAGTTAGCCTTATGAGGCTAACTAACGAAAATATCACGACCTAACCTGACCAATCGTTAGGTCAACTGTACGCCCTTGACGATTGGTTCGGTTAGGTCCTTATATTTACGTTAAACTTTATAAAGCTAACTAAAGAAGGCTGGGGGCCCTGATCTTCAGGTGATCCTATCTTTATTGCGGATCATTCACAATCCATATCCACTTAACCTAACATACAAGTACAATCTTAGGTATACATTGAACTTAATACAAAAATAAGGCCAACATAGCCACTTAACCTAGCATACTGGCATACTGTTTGATTAATTATCTGACGATTTTATGTATATTCGTATTACATGAGACATCTTATAGCACTTATAACACTTATTATAACATAGCCACTTACTATAACACTTATTATAACACAACTTAATATGCATATACTGTATAATCTTTGCTACATTACAAAAATAAGGTATTGTAAACCAGCAGTTGTCTGAACCAAGACTGCCATATAGGTGAGAGGTACACAGTATCTGAAGACAGGACATTGTACAATAACACATTAGAGCTGTTTTGGACTCTAATAATGAAATTATATAAAGGGTGTACATAAAGTCAGGATCTATTTTTGTGAAGCACTTGGAAATTATATGAAATTCAATCATAAAATGATAAAGTGGTAACATTTATTAAATAATTAAGAGTAGGATTCGACGTGACGCCCATCAGTATCCCTGCACAGCTCAAATCGTTCCGCAGCATTTCTAAACACATTCTGGAGCATTTGCGGGGTTATGTTATCTGCAGCAGTTCGTATACGTGTACGTAAGTTTTCAAGACTCGTAATCTTCGTCTGATAGACGTGCGATTTGATAAAGCCCCATACAAAGAAATCTAAAGGGGTTAAATCTGGTGATCTCGCTGGCCAAGGTCTTTTGTTGCTTCCGCGTCCGATCCAGCGATTTGGAAAACGTCCATTTAGATAATCCTGAACAATTTTGGCATAGTGACAAGGAGCACCATCATGTTGATAGACGACGGTACTAACAATCCTATCCCCGTCGTCTATCAACATGATGGTGCTCCTTGTCACTATGCCAAAATTGTTCAGGATTATCTAAATGGACGTTTTCCAAATCGCTGGATCGGACGCGGAAGCAACAGACCTTGTGTCGCGAGATGACCAGATTTAACCCCTTTAGATTTCTTTGCATGGGGCTTTATCGAGTCGCACGTCTATCAGACGAAGATTACGAGTCTTGAAAACTTAGGTACTCTACCCATATGAATACTATTAAACTATATAACCTAAAAAATCTTTGTAACCAATATTGTTTGGCCAAACACCAATAAACTTCGTACATATATCTACCTCTGGCGAGGCTCTAACTCTTGCAGAGGGCGCTACGCGATGAATGTTAAGGGCGGTCAACTTCACGTCTCGCAACGTTCGTTCTCTTACTAAGCTAATCAAATTAATTATTACCATCATTATTATTATCAAAATCATTGGTATTATAAAACGTAAACCGGATGTACAGATAGATTAGATATGTATGACGTCATCCACGCTTTATGACGTCAATTGCTCTGCCCTTTAAAACTACAACAGATGCAGTCCTAGGTAATACTAAGGACTGCAAGTGTTGTTACAGGGTAATCCAAAAATACAGGGTAGTCCAAAAAAAAAATTTTTTTTTTTTCTTTATTGTTTTATACCGTATAGCTTAACATAAAATACAATACGATTAACATATGTAGCTGCATATTCATTTTTATTAGATCCTAAAGGGGTATATTTACCAACATAAATACGACCTAATTGTTTAGCTAAATCATTTGTAGATATTTTAATTAAAGTATTAGGGAATTGAGCAGTTACGGAGTCACCTAACTCACATACCTGTTTCAATCTACGATACAATCTAAACTCTTTAAAAGGTGAGAACCATTTAGTTCTTGGATGATTCATTACTTGCTCTGCACTATGAGTGGAGTCAAGATTAGGTTCAAACAAAACACAATGTGGAACAATTAAATATGGAGATGGCGATATCCCTACATTAGGTCCCTCCAATCTTTCCCTACCCCCCTTCTTACGACCTATTGAATCTTCATAATTAATCACATATCCAGACATATTAAGTTCTGGAATACTATGAAATGATACACCTGTTACTTGATAATAATTAAATTTTAAAATGGTAGATTTAGACTCATTATTTAGAAGATCCAAACACAAGGTATAAAACCCATCAGTATTAACATCATAAGTATTTTTAGATAAATAACAAATTTCATTGAAGCTGTGACTATCTTCTCCTTCGAACGCCCATTTAGGTTTCCTTCGAGGAACGTACTTCCTTTTTCGAGGAACAAACTTCCTTCTTCGATACATCTTGAACAGTAAATAATACACGTCACTCCGATGCAACACCGACGATAAGAATGAAGTTTAAACAATTACTGGATCTATTTATAGATTCTCATTACGTCATGTTATGACACGAATCCTATCCCCTTAGAATCAACATGATGGTGCTCCTTGTCACTATGCCACAAAATTGTTCAGGATTATCTAAATGGACGTTTTCCAAATCGCTGGATCGGACGCGGAAGCAACAGACCTTGTGTCGCGAGATGACCAGATTTAACCCCTTTAGATTTCTTTGCATGGGGCTTTATCGAGTCGCACGTCTATCAGACGAAGATTACGAGTCTTGAAAACTTACGTACACGTATACGAACTGCTGCAGATAACATAACCCCGCAAATGCTCCAGAATGTGTTTAGAAATGCTGCGGAACGATTTGAGCTGTGCTGGGATACTGATGGGCGTCACGTCGAATCCTACTCTTAATTATTTAATAAATATTACCACTTTATCATTTTATGATTGAATTTCATATAATTTCCAAGTGCTTCACAAAAATAGATCCTGACTTTATGTACACCCTGTATATTCTTCCGGATTAACATTTGGCTGGTAGGTAGGTTACGCGTAGTAAACATAAAACTGGCACTGCACCATTTTGGTTCCCTACATAGCATACAAAAAATATTATTATAAGCAACAGAGAGTTTATTCATAGCAGTTTTTGTATAGTTCTACTACAGATGGGATGTATACAGTGCAGTACAGTAAGTTCTAAACAGATAAATTTTAACTGATTCTGAACACATACCAAATTTCCTTACGAGCATGTTACTCTGTACATACAGCTTTTTACGTTGCCTCTCAATATCAAGTTCATCTCGCAGCTCGTGAGTAATTACATGACCTAAGTATTTACATGTGTCTTTGACAGGTATAGTCTGACCATTCATTTCAATTGATCCACATGATACATATTTCAGTAGAATACACCTAAAAATCAAAATACAATTCTGCCCCATTATAGGTGATGTCATTTTCTATACCATATTGTTCACATATCTCTAATAGTACTCTCAGCCTATGGGGAGGGGACAAAGACAAGGTCATCAGCATACATTAAATGATTAATTTTTTTCCTTTCCAATGACACATCCATTACGTGCAGTTTTTAGTTCATTGGTAAGGTTATCCATGTATATACAGAAAAGATAGGGTGATAATATACTTCCTTGCCTAACACCATTAGTTACCTTAAAACCTGGTGATAGTGTTTTTCCATCTTACAAACATGGTCTGCTCTGTATACCAGAATGCAAGTATCCTAAGTATATATTTAGGTACCCCTCGACACAAGAGTTTCTTGAAAAGTTTGTGATGGTTAACTATCAAATGCTTTTGATGCATCCGAAAAACAGGAATATACAATTATATATTGCTACTTGACATCTTGTACTTTAGGACGGCTTCCTTTACCATATAAATACACATGTCAGTACCATGTTTCACTCTAAAGCCAAACTGATTGTCATAAGTCTGCAAGTAAGTACTTACCCTATTATAAATGACATATTCTAACACTTTAAATTATTCTTATCACAGATACTAGCATCCTTATTTTTAACAACTGGCAATAATACAACTGACAAAATGGACTGTGGCAAGTACCCATGTATCATACAGCTTGTGAAACACATTGCAAGCATACGTATTATACGAGGGCTACAACATTTTAAATGTTCTGCTTGTATGCCATCTAGGCCACAACTTTTGTTATCATCTAACTTACGAATAGCCTGCCAGATTTCTGAGTCATTAATTAGTAGTTCCTCAGAGCGTTCTACATTTAGGCATATATTTAGTCTCCCCCCCCCACCCCCCCTCCCCCCCCCCCCCCCCCCCCCCTCCCCCCCCCCCCCCCCCCCCCACCCCCCCCCCCCCCCCCCCCCCCCCCCATTACATTTGGCAAGGTAAGATTACTATTGTTAATTTTATTAACCTCCTTTCAGAATTCCCTACTGGAAGTATTGCTATTGCCTAATTTCCTGGCTAGAGATTCTCTTCGAAGATTCTCTTCATTTTTCCTTATAAATCTAAGAGCACTCTTGAACCTAGCACGAGTTCTATTTTTCAGTTGGAAGAGATCCCCCTGCCTAGATTTCCCACGTATGCATTTTTTTGCTACATCATACAAATCAGCACAGTATTCTGCCCACCCTGGATTGACATTTACTTTTCCCCATTTTTTATTCTTGAAGCTACTTCCACTCGCATCCTTAACGGCATGTTCAAGCTCACCGTAATACTTATTTAAGAGATCTATATGGTTTACATCATCACAGGAGGGATTCCTACAAACCTGTTAGAAAATCTAGAAGAGGAAGAACCATTGTTGTCCCAAGGCGATATGATGACTAAGCTGATTGAGGCAGCATTGCTTGTATATATTAAGTTAAGGTGTATATATATCCATCTCATAATTGTAAGGTTAGTGAAAAATTCACTTAATTTAGAGCTAGCATTGTTTGAGCTCTCAGGTGGCATCATTTTGGGGCGCTGCGCGTCCTTTCTACTCGTTTGTGGGATGTCGTACGTACAGGGTGTGGTCTGATAGAGAGCTCTCTTGCAATTCAGTTTGGTTGTTTAGATACAAGATTGTTGCATCGTGCAATAGTCCAGGTTGCGGTGTTGTTGCAAGGTTGAGAAAGAAGACCATAAATAGTACCCCTTTTGTTTTTATCTTAAATTCATACAACTAAAGCCTAAGGTAGGCCCACATCGAGTCAGCAACCCTGAGGTAGGACCTAATAGAATCTCAAGTCCGTAAGTTTTAATTTTAGCTTAACTTGGGCTGTAGGTAGAACTGGCCCTTTAGAATTTGGCCGTTCACGGCTCAGCTGGGATTTTGAACCCAACAAATAAATAAAATAACATGGTCCTTCGAACCGGATTCTAGCCCAAGACTGGGTCAGTGACTATTTTTCGGCAAAGTTCTGATTGTGCAAATTGTAGCCCAAGTTAGGCCTAGACGGGTTGAGCATTATTGAATTAAGGTCCCAGGGTAGAAAGTTTGGTCGCCCAATTGCGAAACTTGGCCACTCGTCTGTCGTTGTTTTTGGACTACATTTTTACCGGTTTGGTTAATTTTGGTTTATTATTGAATTAAGGTCCCAGGGTAGAAAGTTTGGTCGCCCAATTGCAAAACTTGGCCACTCCTCTGTCGTTGTTTTTGGCCTACATTTTACCTGTTTGGTTAATTTTGGTTTATTATTGAATTAAGGTCTCAGGGTAGAAAGTTTGGGCGCCCAATTGCGAAACTTGGCCACTTGTCTGTCGTTGTTTTTGGCCTACATTTTACCTGTTTGGTTAAATTTGGTTTATTATTCGTAGGCGAAGGTTGCAGACTTCGGTGCACCAGTTACTTGGGTGGAAAAATTGGTATTCCATACTGGTGGTTGGTTAGTACCCCACCTAGCAATTCAGTTTATTTGAAAAAAGCAAAATTTGCGTTTGATCAGTTTGGTTAAGTATTTCTGCCAATTCAGCTCATTTGGCATTGAGCCCAATTGTGGTTTGCATTGAAGATGAGTGCATCTGAATTGAACAAGTTTAAAAAAGGAGAAGCGCCTACAAAGGTCTAATTACAAAGGTCATTGCTACAATGATTCTGCCATAGAGCAAGAGGATTTACGCGTAGTGACTGCGCAGCTTTCCATATTAGAAACTAAAAGGTTGCTCTAAGTGAATAAATGTTAAAATTGAGGCTCTTATAGAAGGGATGAAATAGAAAATAACATAATTTACTTTGAAGAGATTATTGATGATATAATTAAAGTAGGCCACCGAGCAAAAGAGTTTACAGCTCATTACAGTTAGAGACCAGGTCTAATAATGAAACACAACACTCAACAAATGATGTTTGTGAAGTTAAGGTTAACAGATCTGCAGTTCAATTACCGAGGCTTGTACTCAAAACATTTCTGGGAGTATTCAGGAATGGCAAGGATGGGCAGACAGTTTTCAATCAGCAGTTCATTCTAGTCAAGTGTTAAGTGCGGTGGAGAAGTTTAATTATTTGCAGTCCCTCTTGGAAGGGGAGGCAGCAAAGACAATAGCAGGATTAGCATTAACAGAGGCTAATTATAATGTGGCTTGGGATATATTAAAGAAACGGTTTGGTAAGCCAGAGATCTTAATTAAAAGCCACCTCCGTGAACTTTT
Source organism: Bathynomus jamesi (assembly GCA_023014485.1). Classification (NCBI taxonomy): domain Eukaryota; kingdom Metazoa; phylum Arthropoda; class Malacostraca; order Isopoda; family Cirolanidae; genus Bathynomus; species Bathynomus jamesi. Next base: position 373,126 of record JAJOZX010004496.1, read on the forward strand.
AGCTATACCGCCTGTTAATAATCCTAATAGTGTCAAGGAGTTACGGCAGTTATATGATGAATTTGAAGTTAGAACTAGGTCCCTGGATAACTTGGGTGTAGGATGGAAAGGTATGGTATAATGTTGGTTACTATACTGGAGTCTAAATTGCCTAGCTCATTTTGCTTGAATTAAGTAGGGGACACTCTACAGAACATGTGTACATCCCCCTTCAGCAGATGTTAAGTCTTTTAGGTACAGAATTAGCAAGACGAGAGGGAATTGAGTTTGCACAGTGGGATGTTAAACAAGGGGACAAAGGCAGGCACAGCACCAAGGTTTCTACAAAAAGGAATAGCCCAGGTACAGTGTCAGCTCTACATGCGTCCTGTGAGAATAAATTAAAGGGAATCAAGGAACGCATATTTTGCGAAGGCAACCACAAGTCATATAAATGTGAGGTGGCTGAGGCTTTTTACCTGTTGAGGAGAGAAAGGACAGGGTAACTAAGTCTACAGCATGTTTTAAATGTTTTTTGAAAGGTCACAGAGCAAGGTTTTGCAAGTTTAAAATTTTGTGCAAAAAATGTCATGGTAGGCATCAGCCATTATTGTGTGAAAACACTCCTAGTAGGCCTACCCCAGAAGTAGAGACTTCAGTGGCACATGCCACTGCTATGCAAGGGAGTAAAAGTAAAGGGGGATTATTGCAAACAACTGTAGCCTTATTAATTGGGAATGATCGAGAAGCTACTGTAAGAGTGTTGTTTGATAGTGGTAGCCAGTGTAGCTTTATTAAGACCAGAATTTCCAGAAAATTGAAGTTTAAAGAACTTAAGAGGGAAAATTTAAGAATTTCTGGGTTTGGGGGTTCCATTCAAAACCGAACCAAATTTAAGAAGGTAGAAGTTCTGGTTAAGGGGTTTGGTTGTTACCGCAAAGTCCCACTATCAAGGTCCAAGCTGTAGAGATTGAGGAACTTTGTGCTCCAGTCACTACTTGTTTAGATATGGCATGTGTCCAAGAATTGCAAGTTAAAGGAATTAATTTGGGCAATAATAAGTTTGAAGGAACAGAAGATATTAGTCTTTTGATTGGAGCTGACTATTATTGGGACTTCATCACTGGTAATATTGTCCGTACATCTCAAGGCCCGGTAGCTATTGAAAGTAAGCTAGGCTGGATGCTACATGGTAGCTATTGCAATGAAATGGATATTAAGGCTCTTTTTGTTAAGATTGAGGAGAACAGCCATGGTACGGCGAGACAAAACTACCACCAAACTGAGGGTAGTTTTTGATGGCTCAGCCAAGGACAAAGGTGGTGTGTCCTTGAATGACTGTTTGGATGCTGGGCCAAATTTAAATGCAGATTTATTTTCCTTGTTACTGAGATTCAGGTTTGGTAGAGTAGCATTGACTGCAGATGTGAAGCAAGCCTTTTTGCGGATAAAGTTAAAACCAGAGGACAGAGATGCAGTAAGGTATCTGTGGGTGGATACGAAAGACTTGTTGGAAAATGAACCTAAGGTTCAAGCTATAGAATGAAATCAGTGTTGTTTGGCCTCAGCTCTAGTCCATTTCTGTTGGCAGCTACTATGCAGTACCATTTTAAAAAATATTCTGAAGTCTATCCTAATACTATTGAACACATAAGGAAAAATTTTTATGTTGATGATTTGCTGTGTTCCGTGGATAATACAGAATGGCAAAACAGATATTCATGGAGGCTAGAGGTATAATGAGGGAGGCTGGCATGGAACTTAGAAAATGGCAGACCAATCATTCTCAATTACAAGAGTTTATGAGTCAGTCCTGTGTAGTACCTGTGCAGCAGAAAGTATTGAGGATTCTGGTATTAAGGAGTTGTGGGCAATAGATGCAAAGTTAGGCATTGTTTGGCAGCAAGGAGATGATGTTTACCTTCAATGGGAATCTTTAGTAGAGCTGGCTGAGAATGAGACAAGGTGGACAAAACGTACAGCTCTTAGTTTGGCTTCAAAGGTCTTTGATCCTCTTGGATTCCTGGCTCCATTTGTGATAAAGTAAAAAATTTGGTTTCAGAGCCTCTGGGAAATTGGACTTGGTTGGGACCAAGAGTTACCTGATCATATGGTGGTAAGGTGGAAATATTGGTTCAAAGAATTGGCACATCTTGGAGACATTGAAATCCCAAGATGCTACTTTGGGGAGTTGAACAATAGTCCAGGCAATTTGGAGCTGCACATCTTTTGTGATGCAAGTGAGGAAGCCTATGCAACTTGTATTTATATAAGAGGCGCATTGCAAGAGGAAGTAAGTTGCAAGTTGGTTGCTGCAAAGAGCAGAGTAGCACCTTTGAAAAGGCTTTCTGTTCCAAGGTTGGAATTGATGGGTGCAGTTATTGCTAGTCGGCTTGCAGTTACAGTGCGAAAGTCTTTGGCCCTCTATGAAATTCCAAGCTATTATTGGACAGACTCCACTATAGTTTGGCACTGGTTAAGAAGTCAGGCAAGGAAATGGAAACCATTTGTTGCCAATAGGGTGGAGGAAATTCAAGCGCACACAGATCCCAAGCAATGGAAGCATTGTCCAGGCACCTAAAACCCCGCTGATTTACCAACACGAGGAATTTCAGTGAAAGATCTTGCACAGTCAAGTTTGTGGTGGAATGGGCCAGAGTGGCTAAAACTTGGAAGTGAAAACTGGCCTTCTAATCAGCCTATTGTAGGAGAATGCCAGGCTGAAGAAGCATGGGTGAGTGAGGTGAGAAAATGCGCTGTGAACAGTTGTCAAGTTATGCAGCAGGACCCCATATTGAGGCTTGAGGACATTAGCAGTCTGAAAAGATTGTTAAGAGTGACAGCATGGGTATATAGATTTACCAACAATATTAAGGGAGACACAAGAAGGGAAGGAATTCTGAACAGTAATGAGATTCAGCAAGCCAGGAAATACTGGGTGGTATATGTGCAGAAGAAAAATTTGGTGAAGAGAGGGAATTGCTCACCAGCCATCCATTACAGGTTCTACCAACACATTCTGCTCTCAAGGGTTTGGATGTGTTTTTGGATCAGGATTTATTGAGAGTAGGAGGTAGGCTACAGTTTTCTGGGCTTCCAGAGGAGAAAAGACATCCAATTTTGCTACCTTCTGGGGGGCACTTTGTGGACCTTTTGATCCTGGATACTCATCATAAGCTGTTACATGCTGGAGTTAGAGAAGTGATAATAGAGATCAGACAACAGTTTTGGATTCCCAAAATTAGACAAGTAGTAAAAAAGGTCTTGCATAAATGTGTGGTTTGCAAGCGTTGGAGTGCAAAGCCTTATTATGAAAAGGTGGCTCCACTTCCAAGAGAACGGTGTCTCTATACTGCCCCATTTGATGTAGTGGGAGTAGACTTTGCAGGTCCAGTCTATGTGTATGAGAGAGGGGAGTCTAACAAAGGTTATATATGTCTTTTCACATGTGCTACCACCAGAGCAATCCATTTGGAGTTGGTAAGCAACTTAAGTAGTGATGTATTTCTTTTGGCCTTTAAAAGGTTTGTGAACAGAAGGGGTTTCCCAAATAAAATCATATCGGATAATGCAAAAACCTTCAAAAAGGCTGCAAAGGAACTTCAAGAAATTTGGTCCTTGCTAAAAGAGGAAGGATTCCAATCCTACTTTTCACACCAAGGGGTACAGTGGGAGTTCATTGTTGAGAGAGCACCATGGTGGGGAGGATTTTGGGAAAGGCTAGTGAGAAGTGTAAAGTGTCCATTAAAGAAACTTTTAGCTAATGCTCATTTGAGCAAAGAAGAATTCTGCACTGTTTTATGTGAAGTAGAAGCAATGGTGAACAGTAGACCTATCACTTTTGTTTATAACAGTATGCAGGATGCGGAGCCATTGACACCAAATCATTTTCTTTGTGGTAAACGATTAACATCAAGCCCCAGTGTGCCAGAAGACTTGCAGCCTATCCAGAGCACTCAAGGAGAGTTAACCAGACGGTTCAGGTACCTTGAAGAGCTACAAGATCAGTTATGGAAGAGGTGGCAGATGGAATACTTGCCAGAACTCAATTATTACCCATCAGGCAAGGTAAAGGGCTCCAATGCAAATTGTATCAAGGTGGGAGAAGTGGTAATGATTGGGGATGAAAGACCAAGGCAATGCTGGAAGCTTGGCATAATTGAAGAGTTGTTTGTTGGCAAAGACAATTTAGTTAGGTCTGCACTGGTAAAGACTTCAGGAGGAAAGTTAAAGAGACCTATACAAAAACTCTATGCTTTAGAAATCAGCAAAAACACAGATAGTCAAGATGAAACATTTGAGTTACAGCCTCAGGGAGAAGGCTTGGCTAAACTTGCAGAAGGTAATGACAACAATGCCTCTTCGGTGGGGGAGTGTTAGAAAATCTAGAAGAGGAAGCACCATTGTTGTCCCAAGGCGATATGATGACTAAGCTGATTGAGGCAGCATTGCTTGTATATATTAAGTTAAGGTGTATATACCGGGTGTCCGAGAAATATCTGTACAATTTTTGGCTGTTATTAAAAGTCAACCATGAAGTGTAGAAATTCCAGTTTGTCCCATTTTACAGAGAATCTCATTAAGTTTTTTCTGATACCACGTTTTGACAAGTTTTTTAGAAATGTACGCGGGTGACAGACATTGATGATTTAAAAGCAAGAATCACAGCTGCTATTGAGCGAATTGATGTGGATATGCTGCAGCGTACATGGCAACATTTGGAGTATCGATTGGATGTTTTGCGAATCACTAATGGTGCACATATCGAATGTTTGTAACAACGTTACTTTAATAAAAGAAACTTTTGAAAATACAGATTCTAAATAATCTTGTTTAAGAATTTTACGTGTGTTATCAAGAATTTTATTAAAAGATGAAATTGTACAGATAATGTTCGGACACACTGGAATTTCTAAAAAACTTGTCAAAACTTGGTATCAGAAAAAACTTAATGAGATTCTCTGTAAAATGGGACAAACTGGAATTTCTACACTTCATGGTTGACTTTTAATAACAGCCAAAAATTGTACAGATAATTCTCGGACACCCGGTATATCCATCTCATTGTAAGGTTAGTGAAAAATTCACTTAATTTAGACCTAGCATTGTTTGAGCTCTCAGGTGGCATCATTTTGGGGCGCTGCGCGTCCTTTCTACTCGTTTGTGGGATGTCGTACGTACAGGGTGTGGTCTGATAGAGAGCTCTCTTGCAATTCAGTTTGGTTGTTTAGATACAAGATTGTTGCATCGTGCAATAGTCCAGGTTGCGTTGTTGTTGCAAGGTTGAGAAAGAAGACCATAAATAGTACCCCTTTTGTTTTTATCTTAAATTCATACAACTAAAGCCTAAGGTAGGCCCACATCGAGTCAGCAACCCTGAGGTAGGACCTAATAGAATCTCAAGTCCGTAAGTTTTAATTTTAGCTTAACTTGGGCTGTAGGTAGAATTTGGCCGTTCACGGCTCAGCTGGGATTTTGAACCCAACAAATAAATAAAATAACAAAACCAAAGCTTCTGCAGGAATCCTCACACGCCTTAGTAGTGCGTCTGCATTGTATAGTAATCCACCTCAGAGTGACTAAGATTTGACCAATTAACCTTATAGTAATCAGCATTATCACAGTCATTGTCTAAGTCAGGTGCTACCACACAATCAAGCCGTACTACAAATGGGATATGATCAGATTCAAATACATCATAATTAGATTAAAATTTAAGCATTTCGACTTCTGACCTTTGTGAAGTGAAAAACTAAACATTTTAGAATTTTTACAGTTTATCTATTTAACCCTTTCATGCCGTATGGGCGCAAATGAGACCATCAAATTTTATGACATTTTAGTCATTCTCGAGATATAACACAAGTGTTTTTTTGTGGCATGAAAAGTAAACGAAAATCAGGTATGAAAGGGTTAAAGTGCCACTTCAGTTATTCATTTCGAAGAAATTATGTAAAATGATTCAAACTCATAATCTAGAGCTATGAAAAAAACCGGTGAGGTGAGGCTCGTAAAAGCCCTAATGTTGTTCTCTACTTTAAATTTAGGCTTAAACTTTGAAAGACCAGTCACAATTTCCTCATATATACTAAGTCCTACTGTATACATTGCATAGGGAGCGAAAACGGGGCCCAATGAAATGGACCTTGGAACCTTGTCGATGTTGTATTCGTTATTATGGGAATTATGTTGGCAACAGACCCCGCCAACTCAAATTAGGAGTGGACGAACACGAAGGAATTCCTATAAACAAACCTCCAAATATGAAATTAGGGACCACGGAGGACTAACTAATATTATATTCGACCACTTTTAGTTTCAAATTATGTTCTCACACAATAAGAACGATTTAAATGATTTAAGAAGACTGCAATCACTGTAAATCTATAAGTTTAAACTATGTCTGAATGATCATACTTCAGCATTCCAATTAAGTATCGCAAAGTGAATCTCCAGTGATAATGCGCCCCAAAAAGTCTTCACCTTCATTATGATACCGCGCCAAAAGACGAGAACAGACGTTCATATCTGGATCCATCACTATGAACCAGAAAGCAGACGACAGAGCATGCAATGGAAGCATCCAACATCTCCCGTTGCAAGGAAGTTCAAAGCGCAGCCGTCAGCGGGTAAAGTTATGCTAACATTGTTTTGGGATACACGAGGCCCTATCCTTGAACATTATCTAGAGCGTGGAACTACAGTAACAAGTGCATCGTATTCTGATATGCTTCGGAATGAGTTAAAGCAAGCAATTCGCACAAAACGGAGAGGGATTGTCGGAAGGTGTTATTCTGTTACACGACAATGCGCGCCCTCATACCGCTGCACAGACTAGAAAATTCCTTCAGGAACTTAAATTTGAAGTTTTCGACCATCCAGTCTACAGTCCAGACCTGGCACCTTCGGATTTTTACCTGTTTGGACCACTAAAAGACGCTTTGAGAGGTCAGCGATTCCAAGGCGGATACTTATTGAATTACCCTCGTATATATAATGTGATATTTTTCACGTGTTACTTTCGTGAAATAATTTTCATATCCTATATACTATTGAGCTAAAATGTGGTGGCTGTGTGTGTGTGGGGGGGGGGGGGGCGGATACTTATTGAATTACCCTCGTATACGTACTGTGATATTTTTTACGTGTTACTTTCGTGAAATAATTTTCATATCGTATATACTATTGAGCTAAAATGTGTCTGTGCCGATGTGCTCTGTCAAGTTCCCCGGTCCTAGGTCACTCCGCGGCCGAGCACGAGCTATTTAATGTCTATTACAATTGAATGTAAGTACTTCGAAAACGATACCCAGGTTGAAGAGCATTGTATAATTACACAATCTTCCAAGCTAGTAGTATGACCACAAAATGTTCGAGTGCATATATGCAATTGCAATGTTGATCAATTGTTGCAAGGTGCCAGCCCCCTTCTCCCCTGGGGGTAATGGGGGAAGGGTAGGGGTAAATGGGGGAGAGGGGTGGTGGTAATGGGGGAGAGCAGTTTGGTAGTCCCGATAATAGTTTGGTAGTCCCGATATACAGCTAGCTGTGACATATACTGCTACATATACTGTGACATATACTGCTACCTGCTCGGATGGCGATAGCGAGCTACCGCTTGTTGTACCTATATATAAAGAAGGGGACAGGTCTCAAGCAAAGAACTATAGACCGGTGTCTTTGACATCCCATCTAACCGAAGTATTTGAGACACTGGAAAGACAACGAAAATCAGCACGGATTCCGATCAGGAAGATTTTGCCTATCACAACTTATAGAACACTATAACAATATTCTAGATGCACTTGAAGGCAATGAAAACTACGATGTCATATACACGGATTTTGCTAAATCTTTCGACAAATGTGATCATGGTATAATAGCACATAAAATGAAACATATGGGAATAACAGGCAAAATGGGAAAATGGATCTACAACTTCCTCAGAGAACGTCTACAGGTCGTCAAAATTCAAGGTGTATCATTATCAGAGTCAGAAGTACGCAGCTCAGTGCCACAAGGTACAGTACTGGTCCTATTCCTGGAGTAAACAGCAACAGTATAGTAACATCCTTGCGGACGATACAAAGATCAGCAGAAAAATCAGCGATTTCAGACACGAATGGATCATTTTTGTGGCACTTAAACCAAGTGTAATATAATTATCAATAATCACAGTGGTGTTTTTTATGCCTGTTTCAAATAACTGAGGTATGATTTTCTGTGTGTATTAGTCATTCATTTGATTTACGCACGTAATTTGAATTAAGTCATAAATGGGTATTTATTCCTTGAATATTAAGACAGAAGGGTCTGTACGAAAGTACAGTATTTTCTCTCTTTACGTACTTCCTTTAAAAAGGCAAAGCAGTTTTCCCTCACAGTTGTATTTCCCGCCCTTATAGGGAGATTGGAGTTGCAATCTGCCTCTTTGGGACATATCCGAGGTACTGATTCAGCATGACAACACAAAGCCATACATTAGCCTGCTCAGTGCGCACTTTTGAGGCAATTACATAGTTTGAATGGATTATACTTCCCCATCCGCGTACACCCTTGATTGTGGCCTTCTCACTACAATCTCTTTGGACGATTATTATGGGAACTATGTGGAAAAATAGATAGGTATTCTGCAAGGATGTACCAATATTCCATCCATGTTTCATAATTTTTGTAGAAATATTTAACGAGAAATAAAATCCAAGATGCTTAGATAATAATAATAATAATAATAATAATAATAATAATAAGTAAAAAGGATTTTACTGTTTTTAGTTTGTGGACATTCAATTGATTGTCTAAAGGTCTCGTACAGTCAATATACGTGATAATCATCATTTATTTACCTGTGCTCGTGCGAGTGGACAAACGGGACAATCGGACTGTGGTCAAACTGAGAAGCAGATTCTTCTAACGATTCTGCAGGCCTATATCGTAAAGGGAAAAAAAAGGTTCCTAATTCTAGCTTTACTTTCAAATAATTAGGCTCAAAGCGCCACCTACATGATTATTAAAAAGCAATTGCTTAAGTAGTATCAGTATATAGTCATGGCTTCGTTTATCTTCATTAAACGTTATTCCAGTAGGCCTATGCATTCCATAGAAAGGAAACTATAATGGAAATAAATTAGCCCTACATAGTAGGGCTAATTATAGCGTAGGGCCTATAACAAGACCTAGAATTGGTGTAGGCAATCATTGTAAGTGACAGTAGGAATATAGGCTCAGGGATATGTTTCTGTATAAGACTTAGGGGTAATTATTCGTTTTTTGACCAGTCTCTTTTTATAATGAGAGCAAACTTTTCTGGGTCATTTTGAGGTGTTCTGCACGAATCTGCCATCCGTTTCCTGTGCAAATGCGTAGTTTTCGATATCGTCATCTTGAAAACTACGCATTTGCACAGGAAACGGATGGCAGTTTCGTACAAAACACCTCAAAATTAACTAGAAAAGTTTGCACTCGTCATTTTCGTTTAAACTAACGAATTTAAACGAAATATCAGACTTAACCTAACCAATCATCAAGGGCGTACAGTTGACCTAACCGGTGTCACGTACTGAACTGTCCGCAAAACATTAGGACCGATCAATTTGTGATGCGTGATCTTTACGGGGGCTCCGCCCCCGTACCCCCGAGACCTAAATTATACAAATGATAATGTAATAACATGTGCCAACCTTGCATGGTAGTCCGCTAAATTTCGCAATTTCGCCTGCCCTTAAACTGAAACGACACACGTTTATTTTTAGTATTTTTTTTACGGCACCTAAAGACCTTCTGGTCTTTTCTTAAAATACAAGCACTATTGCATTTAGGGCAGGTCACGGATGTCTTAATTATTCCGTGATTGAAAAAAGGTCTAAACTCTTGTCTTCATCGAGGGCAATATGGCGGATCACGTCTTCAAAATCAAATATGCATAACTGACACGTCATACTTCTAGTCACAAAAATTTGAACTGAACAGACGAGCAATTGCTAAAAATTATTTATTTGTAAAACAGGACAAATTGAATTACGCAGAAGTAGCCAGAATCATCAAAAATAAGAAATATTCACCAAATAGTCGATATATATTTTAATAAAAAAACACATTTTATACAAATTTGCACAAGATAATATATATATTTTCTTATTCAGTTTTGATTGGTTATTCAATATATATTGCTGTTATAGCTGGGTGTGACTGGGTCAAAAAACGAATAATAACCCTTAGGGGCTAGTAAAGTAGTATGGTAAGCGTTGAAGGAGACGGAAAATTTTGTCACTACAGTCCTTGGGGAACTAAAACCTACTTGACTGAAGCTGCTTTTAAAGCTTCAGCTTCTGAACTCAGTGAACTGACTTCCGATGTAACAGAAAAATGCTTTAAAGAGAGATATGTTGAAAAACTGTTTTGTAAAGAATTCAAATAGAGGCATGCACTAAACAAAGAATTCTATTATGCGTCTGAATATGATACACATGAAAATACTTCATAGGAATAAGAGTGCTTTTTAAAGTCTATGGTGGTCTGTTGACTGTAGGCCCTATAATTAATGCAATTAGATAACTAAAGATTATTTGCTTTGATTGAGAGGGGTCATCATGTGATCTTTCGATCAAAACAAATAAATGTCATTAATAAAGGAGATTAATAAATTTCGTGGTTTTTAGTTTACTTATCAAAACAAATAATGATAAATGTCACAGAGTGAAATAACGTAAAATGCTTGATTAATTGTGCAATGAGGAAATTATATGAATTGAATGAACAGGTAATGTGAATGGATTTTTGATGTTAAATGTTTTTACATCAAATTACTTACACACACACACACACACACACACACACACACACTAATCATAATGCAATTAAAAAGTTAATGAGGCTATCCAATAGAAAAAGTAATCACCACGTTTGGGAACTCGCCAATTTGTATACATATGTTATAGATAAAGTGTATAGAATCTTTTCTCATATTTTAAAAAGTGATGTTGATTCAGTTCTTGCAAGAAATATGTTTGTTCAGACTAGAGACAGAAAACTGAGACTTTTCCTTGTTTTATTTATTTAATTTTGACAATTGTTGAGCTGCAACACGTATTTATTTTCTGGTTTTTTTGTATCATGAAAGTTTTTTATGTGAATGTTTCTTTCACTCTGAAAATTGGGAACCTACAGTATGTATTTTAAATACGAAATAAAGATCTCTCTCTCTCTCTCTCTCTCTCTCTCTCTCTCTCTCTCTCTCTCTCTCTCTCTCTCTCGCTAGGTCGATTAGGAATAAGTTTTGCGAGCTACGGGCGCTCTTAGCATCAGAATACCAGGATATCGTTGCTATCACCGAGTCCTGGATTCATACTGATCGTAGGGACTACGTTGAGGAGTTCGAGATTCCCAGGTATAGAATGTTTCCCAAGGACCGCACCCGTGGAGAGGGGGAAGGGGTACTAATATACCTGAGGGACACGTTGAGTCTGGTTGACTACCAGTTCCGATTGGAATGGGAGCTGCTTGGCGTCGATCTGAACCTGGTAGGGATGAACTATAGGTTAATCTTGGTGTACAGACCTCCGCATCTCCTCCTCGAGGAGGATACAGCCCTGTACACCGAATTCTATAGCCTGCTAGAGGACAGGGTGTGTGTAGTTTTAGGAGACTTCAACTGTCGCGGCATAAACTGGGAAGACAGGACTGCTGATGCTGAAGGGAGGAGGCTAGTTGACTTTGCTGATGAGAACTTCCTGACTCAGTGGGTTAATGGGCCTACACGAGGCGAAAGCGTTCTAGACTTAGTATTCACGACAGAAGAGAACCTCGTCACTGGCCTCATCGTTGACGAATCGTTGGGCGGGAGTGATCACGGTCTGATTAGGTTCTGTGTCTGTGTCCCTTGGGTGAAGCGTAGTAACTCGAGAGGCAGTAAGCTCGATCTACGGCGGACGGACTTTGTTGGCCTCCCGGATAGTGTACTTGAGATGGGGGTTAGAGGTCGGTGGCGATGTTCAGGGAGTGTGGAGTGCATTCCGGGACCAGTTTATAGTGCTGCAGTCTGCTGCCATACCCACAAAACCGGTCACCCCTGCTTCAACGCAGCCTGAGTGGTTCAGTCGTGACATCGCCTCGGCTATCCGAAATAGGAAAGCTGCGTATAGGAGGGCGAAGGCCAATCGTTCCCATGAGAACAATGAGGCGTATGTCTGCCTGTGCAGGGAAGTGAAGGCGAAGGTTAGGCTAGCCAAACGTAACGAAGAACTCCGGGTGGCAAGTCTCTGCAAGGGGAACCCTAAGGAGTTCTTCAGTTATGTTAACAGTAAAAAGCCCATTAAAAGCATGATAGGCTCGTTAAAGGACCCCAGCGGCGCGCTGCGGACCTCCAACGCGGACATTGCTAATGTGTTGAATGAGTACTCTGCGGGAGTGTTCACCAGGGAGGACAGCCGCGTCATCCCCAAGCCAGGCGTCAGGCACGAAGGTGCTGGCCTGGATAGTGTTCGGTGTACAGCGACAGTCGTTGCCGATAGAATAGACAAATTGAACGCGTTTAAGGCTCCTGGGCCAGACCAGTTCCTCCCCAGAGTCTTGCGGGAAGTGCGCGACCAGGTGGCTCCCCACCTGGCTACAGTCTTCAACAAATCGTTGGAGACGGGCCAAGTGCCTGGTGACTGGAGGGAAGCCAATGTGACCCCTATCTTTAAGAAAGGGGATCACGAAAGTCCAGGGAACTATCGTCCCATTAGTCTCACTTCGGTTGTAGGTAAATTATTAGAGGGGATAATAGTGGATAGGATCGTTGACCATTTGGATTCCTACAAGCTGCTTGGGGACTCCCAACATAGGTTTAGATGGCATAGGTCGTGTCTCACCAACTTGCTCGAATTTTTCCACGTCATGTTGAGTGAGTATGATAAGAGTAGGGCGATTGATATACTTTATCTCGACTTTTAGAAAGCCTTTGATAAGGTACCTCAGCGCCGGCTAATGGCCAAAGTGCGCGCGCTGGGAATCGGTGGGGAAGTAGGTAGGTGGATTGAAAACTGGCTGAAGAATAGGCGGCAGAAGGTTGTAATTAAAGGGGCAAGCTCGGGTTGGGCCTCGATCACTAGCGGAATTCCTCAGGGTTCCGTTTTGTGGCCACTGTTGTTTATCATTTACATAAATGATATCGACGCTGGCATCGTCAGTAGGATCACCAAATTCGCTGATGACACCAAGCTTGGGGCCAATGTTGGGACGTCCGAAGCGATCGAGCAACTGTGTACGGACCTACGTAGGATAGGAGAATGATCCGAATATTGGCAAATGCCGTTTAACTTGGGTAAATGCAAGGTGATGCACATTGCCTACGCCAATCCCAAGTCGGACTACTCCATGTTGGGGAGTAATATCGAGGCCACTGATTTGGAAAAGGACTTGGGTGTGCCAATTAGCAGCGACCTTAAGTTTACCAAACAGTGCGTAGAGGTGGAAAAGAAAGCCCAGAAGCTGTTGGGTTATATCAGGAGACAATTTAGATTCCGGAACAAGGAGATTGTGCTCTCTCTGTACAATTCTCTGGTTCAGCCGCACCTGGAGTATGCTGTGCAGTTCTGGTCACCAACCCTCAGGAAAGATATTGACAGGCTGGAGCGAGTCCAGGCGAGAGCCACAAAGTTAATCCCTTCCGTTAGGCATATGGGCTACAATCGAAGCTTACGTGCCCTGAATTTGTTTTTGCTGGAAATTCGGAGGCTGCGCGGTCAACTCATCGAGGTTTTCAAGTTCTTACGCGGGTTCAACGATGTCGATTTTAGAACCATGTTTAGTTTAAATGATAACCCAACTCACAACAATGATTGGAAGTTGGATTTGAAACGGTTTAGGACTAGCGTGTGTGGGAATTACTTTACCTATAACATCTGTGACACGTGGAACAGGCTACCTTCAGAAGTTGTGAACATTTCTTCTGTGGATCTGTTCAAGAAAAGGTTAGACCGAATCTTGCACACTATTTGAGGGTGTATGAATTTTTCCCTGGCACCCGTTGCCATTGGTACCTTCTCGGTATGGGCCGCAAGGCCTTTTGAGGTACTTCTTTTCCTTGTAACTCCTCCTTGTAACTCTCTCTCTCTCTCTCTGCATGCATCATCAAAATCTCATTCCCAAGTGAATTGGGGTGAGGAGGCAAACATGCTCGGATATAAAAATAAAATAAAGGGGAAAGATAAGAATAAGAGAACAGGCAAATCTTTTCGGTTCCGGACTGTTACAGATTTTTACGAAACTTAGCAAATCAATTATTTACAAATTTTTATCCTAAGGAAATGTCTAATTCCTAACGTAACTAAAGCTAACCTAACCTAACCTAACCTACCTAACCTAACCTAACTTGCATTTCCTTAGGATAAAATTTTTAAATAATTTATTTGCTTTTCGTAAAAATCTGTAGCAGTCCGCCACACCGAAAAGACCGAATTCCACACTTGCGGTACTTCATACACCATGTGTGGTGTTGCTTCCAAGCTTTGTCAAAAATAAAAGATAAAATCCCAAACTTACATACCTTTAACAAACCTCCTCCATTCAAACCTATTTTCAGCCACTTTTCGTGCATCACTCAGATCAAGTCCACGTTTACGTTTCCTCACGCACTCATTCACCATGTCCATCCATATATATATATATATATATATATATATATATATATATATATATATAAGCAAGGAACCGCAGGGGAAAAATGAAACACGAACTCCGAGCGCTTTCGTGATATATTCACATCTTCAGGGATAAGGAAGATATCCCTGAGGATGTGAATATATCACGAAAGCGCTCGTTTTATTTTCCCTTTCCCTGTGGTTCCTTGCTTATTAAAAAGATCACGTGGTTTATGAATTGTTTGCATATATATATATAATATATATATATATATATATATATATATATATATATATATATGGGATTGAACTCAGAATGGTCCACTGAAGTTTTTTCATGCTGAGGATGTCGTTAGACGAAAGCGCAGCACCATTCTGTTTCCTTTTTCCTTCGTGGTTATTTTTATAATAAATATTATTCACGTGTTACTTTCGTGAAATAATATATATATATATATATATATATATATATATATATATATATATATATATATATATATATATATATACAGTCGATGATCGATATAAGCACGTTCTCGGGACCAGCACAAAATGTGCTTATATAGGTCATTGTGCTTATATGGATAAGACCCTTTTTAAGAAGCATTTATTGTACAAAAAGTAATCATTTAAATACTGTAATAATAAAGGAATGTGTAATAAAAAACAATAATACTGTATTTAAAATTTCATTTATTTAGACAAATAAAAAACAATGATATGTATGTACAGTACATTAAAATTTCACAGTACATACATTTATTTCGGAAAATAATCTAAAATTGGTGATTGTCGCGTGCTCTTGTTTTGTATTATGTAAATTTGAATTGCTTGTTGGGTGCTCTTTAACTCCTGAGTTGGTATACCATGTTTTTCAAGAACTCTTTTTACGTCGTCAAGCATGGCAAGTGCTTGCAGTGGAATACTGGATATCTCATCAATTTCAACATCTTCCGACACTTTAGTCTCATCATTTTTATAATGAATCCCAAGCGATTCTTTCAATACGTCAATAATAGAAATCCAGTAAAAAGTGTCTTAGGTCCATTAAAAAATGGAAATGGAGATCTAGTCTCTGAAAACAAGGAAATGGCTACCTTGCTAAACGAATTTTTTACGTCAGTTTTTACTATAGAAGATGTAACGAATATCCCTACGGTCATAGACATAATACCTTTTGATAATGGTAATATTTTGGATAATATTGTCGTTAGTGAAGGGGAAGTAATGCGCTATATTGATAAAATGAAAACGCGTAAATCACCGGGTCCGGATTCCATATATCCCATACAACTAAAAGAATTAAAAGATAGCATTGTTGTGCCGCTAACAAAGATTTTTAATGCGTCTATTTCTGAGGGGTGCGTACCAGATAATTTCAAGTTAGCAAACGTAACACCTATCTTAAGAAAGGCGATAAAGGTGCGGCGGGAAATTATAGGCCTATCAGTTTAACGTCTGTTGTAGGTAAGCTACTGGAATCAATAATTAGGGATCGTATAGTCGAACACTTAGAAGTGCATAATCTGGTCCGAAATACGCAGCACGGTTTTAGGCGAAACAAATCTTGCTTAACTAATCTTTTAGAATTTTTCCAAAGCGTGGTTAACGTTTACGATAGACATCGGGCGGTTGATGTAGTGTATTTAGATTTTCAAAAAGCGTTTGACACCGTGCCGCACAAAAGACTGATTGAAAAAACTAAGGCTCATGGAATCAGGGGTGTAGTAATAAATTGGCTAGAAGAATGGTTGCGAGGTAGGAAACAGAGGGTGGTCGTTGATGGAGCGGAGTCGTGTTGGGCTAATGTAGCGAGTGGCGTTCCTCAGGGTTCTGTATTGGGACCCTTGCTTTTTCTTATATATATTAACGATTTAGATGTCGGCCTAGTCAGTACAGTTTCAAAGTTTGCGGATGACACGAAGCTGGGTGGTAGGGCGATTAATGACGAAGATAGAGGTAAAATTCAGGAAGATCTGAATAAAATCGTTGATTGGTCAGTCACATGGCAAATGAGATTTAACGTGGATAAGTGCAAAATTATGCATATAGGTTCGCGTAACGGTAATTTTGCGTATAGTATGTCAGGGAAAGATTAACAAGCGTAGAACAGGAAAAAGATTTAGGAGTTATAGTCACTGGTGATTTAAAAGTAGCGAAACAAAGTACAGCGGCGGTCAATAAGGCGAACAAAGTGTTAGGTTTATAGCTCGAAATTTTGAGTACAAATCGCGCGATATTATAGTTCCTCTTTATAAATCATTAGTTAGACCTCATTTGGAGTACGCGGTCCAATTTGGAATCCGCATATGCGCAAAGATATAGACAAAATCGAAAGAGTTCAAAGACGAGCAACTAAGATGATTCCGTCTCTTAGGTCAAAGTCGTACGAGGATAGGCTTAAAGAGTTAAAATTGACTACACTCGAGACTAGGAGGTTAAGGGTGATCTAATCCAGGTTTTCAAAATTATGAATGGGTTTGATAACGTAGATAGAGATAGCTTTTCGAAATATCTCAATATAATAGGACTAGAAATAACGGGTGTAAGTTGACAAGTAGAAGGTTCGAGACAGCAGTTGCGAAAAACTTTTTTACGCATAGAATAGTAAATAGCTGGAATAGTTTGCCGGTAGAAGTAATTAGTAGCACGTCTATAAAACATGTTTAAGAATCGATTGGACGCGCATGTGATAGAAAGGGTATAGTTTAAGGTAGTAAAATTAAGGCTTTGTGGGGATAGATCCACAGCTCAACACAAGTGTTGTGGGATATAGGGAGGCAGCGTCTTGGGTTAGGGGATACTCTCTGTCCTTACACACCCCATTTAAAGAGATTCCTCTGCCGAGCGGTGCCCCCCATAGTACTGTGAGATATTGAAAAACTCATGATCTTCACTTGCCCACAAACACCTTTAAATGGGAGACCCATAATGGGTGCACACACATTTCTACATTACTGTACAGTCTTTACAGCCACACCTACACTTTTCCTCGTAAGTGTATATATTGTAATGTATATGGTTGTAAACTTGACTTGGTCCGCAATCGATATGAACCGTGACTTAATGGATACCATAATGAAATTGACTGGATTCTTTGGATCTGATATATTTGCATGTCCGTTATATAATAGATATAGAGTGTAACATATTTGTAGATAGTAGTCTATTATGACTGATCCTCTGGATCGAGAGATTCTATCTTTAGTTTTAAATCGATAATTAATTATTTTTAAATTGATAATGTATATGGTTGTAAATTTTGACTTGGTCCGCAATCGATATGGACCGTGACTTGATGGATACCGTAATGAAATTGACCGGATTCTTTGGATCTGATATATTTGCATGTCCGTTATAAATAGATATAGAATGTAACATATTTGTGGATAGTAGTCTATTATGACTTGCTACTCTGGACCGAGAGATTCTATCTTTAGTTTTAAACCGATAATTAATTATTTTTAAATTGATAATTATTTAGTTTCGTAAAAATTGGTCGTTGCCAATTTACCCGCAGTTTTTAAATAAGTTTCTTATGTCTTGTGGTTCGGAACCCACGTAAAATTGTAGGTCCCCTCCCACCACGGAGGACATACAGTTAGGTAGACCAGCCATGAGTGGATCCTAGGGTCTTTGTTGGTCTGAAACATTATAACATTATAACATTATAACATTTCTTACTTCATTCAGTTCTTCAAAACATTCAAGTTGACGATCGCATTCGATAAACTCTTCATCCAAGTTTGAGCATTCTTCGCTGTTTAAAGCTTCTAATTCAGAATCTTCGTTGCATTGAATGTTTCTCCCTGATTCAATGGCAAACATTTTCTGAAGCAATTTTGGATAGTGGTCGTGGTCACATTATTCCACGCTGTTTTTAGCATGAGAATGGCATCCAAAACAGTTACAGATTTAGCAGCACTCTGAAGAAATTCGTCCTGGCCACTATCTAAGCATGCAACCAACTCTTTCATTAATTGTTTTCGATAGTGTGCTTTAAGGCAGCGAATAATCCCACCATCCATTGGCTGTAGAAGTGACGTTGTATTCGATGGCAAGTAGACAACCTCTACATTTGTTGTTGTGACTTCCTTAGGATGCGCAGGGCACTGATCTAGCAGCAGGAGAATTTTCCTTTTCTTGCGTCGCATTTTCTCGTCCAACTTTATTAACCATTCTGTGAATATAGCTCGAGTCATCCAGGCTGCAGAATTCGATTCATATTGTACTGGAAGTTTGTCTTTCTTGTTCTTCATACACCTTGGATTTCGGCTCTTGCCGATCACTAGCAGAGCTAGTTTTTCAGTGCCAGTCATGTTCGACGCCAACAAAACAGTTAGTCTTTCCTTCTATTTTTCCTCCGCTGACTACTTCATCCTTTCTGGCCAGTGTACCGTCCGGAGTGGCCCTAAAACACAGTCCTGTCTCGTCAGCATTGAAAATTGCCTCCTCTGGATAACGTCGCAGAAGCTCTGGCCAAACAGTCTTCTTCCATTCGTTGGACCCAGATAAATCAGCATCCGCCTTTTCGCCAAGTTCTCGTTTGTAGACAATATTGAATCTCTTTTGGAACTTTTGTAGCCAACCGGAAGTAAAGGTGTTTGAAGGAAGATCTTCGGAACCATCATAGATTTCTTGAACTAAAGCCTTAGCTTTCTCTATTAAAAGAGGTCCAGAGAGCTCTTCCTTTTTCTCCCCCGTGACAACAAACCATTCGTACAGTCGCTGCTCCAAATCTGGTAACACTCCTTCCCGCTTTCTCTTTCGCGAAAGATTTCCATTTTCCAACCTGAGTTTGTTTAACTCCACTTCGTTTCGCAACCATCGGCTAACAATCGTATGATCAATGTTGAATTACGTGCAACATCAGCTTTCTTTTCACCGTTATGAACCGCCTGAATAACCTTTAGTTTGAATTCTAATGTAAAACTTTTACGTTTTGAAGCCATAATGAACTGTGAGCACAACCAGCCTAATTAACGGAATAATACGCATGTCATGGTGTCGCCCATATATAGGTAGTTTCCACCAATCAGCATCTTCCACGTGTATGTGTTTTCCACCAATCAGCATCTTCCACGTATGTGTTTTCCACCAATCAGCATCTTCCACGTCCGTGCTTATAGCGAGTTCGTGCTTATAAAGATTATTCCTATTTAAATATATATGGAAATTTTTGGGACCGCACGATTAAGTGCTTATATAGATTATGTGCTTATATCGAACGTGCTTATACCGCTCATCGACTGTATATATATATATATATATATATATATATTATTATAATATTATATATATATATATATATATTATATATATATATATATATAATATATAAGGTTGTAACATATATTCTGCTCGATTTTTTAGTCCATTCAGAACAAAAATTAAATGACAAGGACAAATTAATCATCAATATAATTCCTTTCTTTTTCTGTAACCTCCTCCCACCTGTAGAAAAGTTTTTTATGCCACGTTCGAAGAAATCCCCTGGTTTCGAGTTAAAAAAAAGCGATCACTTCGTTTTCGATAGCTTCCCTGGATTGCAACTTTTGTCCATCTAGGTGGTGTTGCAGACTTCTGAATAAATGGTAGTCTGAAGATGCGATGTCCGGAGAATAAGGTGGTGAGGCATTTTTTCCCAACCAAATGCCTCCAATTAGGCAGTGGTGATTCGAGCAGTGTGAGGGCGCGCGTTATCCTGGTGGAATAGAACACCTCTGCGATTAATTAATGCAGAACGTTTTTCTTGTAATGCCATCTTCAGTCGTTGGAGTTATTGGCAATAGACTTTATCTGTAATTGTTTGGTTATCTGGCAGAAGCTCAAAATGAATAATTCCTTGCATATCCCACCAAACGCATAGCAAAATTTTATTTGGATGGGGTCCATTCCTTGGCTGAGGTTCAGGCTTTGTTTCACGGCTAAGCCACTGATGTCGACGCTTAATATTGTTATAGAGGACCCATTTTTCATCCCCAGTGACGATCCGATTCAAAAACGGTGCCTGCAGTTGCCGAGAATGCAGTGATGTGCAAATATCGATTTGATGTTGAAGATTCGCTTGTGACAAATCATGCGGAACCCATTTTCCAACCCTCACTACTTTTCCTAACAGCTTCAAATGACGATGAATGGTTATATGGCTAACGCCGAGTTGCAGGCCAAGTTCTCTTACAGTTACCGTTGGGTTTTCCTCTGCTGTTGCTTTCATCACTTGTTTCACTTGTATAATATCTTTTTTTACTTTTCAGGCATATAGATAAAATATTTCATAATGAATAGAGCGTGTAAAAATGATCCCAATAGATTCTGCTACATATGTGGGACGGTTACCATGCCAAATAACCAGTCCCAAATCACTAAATTTGTGAAGACAATGTATAGAGCATACTTTGGAATTAAGCTAGGGGACCAGGACAAAAATTTCGCCCCTCATATGTGCTGCAAGACGTGCATTGAAAATTTGAGAAGATGGAGCAAAGGCAGAGCGAAATCTTTGCCTTTTGGAATTCCCATGATTTGGAGAGAAGGAAAGGATCACGTGACAGATTGCTATTTCTGCATGACAAACCTCCAAGGTGGGCTTATAAATATATTTTTCTTAAATATTTTGAAATCCTCGTATGAAACGACATAATATTCACCATAATGTAATATTCACCATATATAGCATAATATTCACCATAATGGTAATCATACATTTACATATACATATTGTTATAGAAAATACATTTACACATACATATTGTTATACAAGTTACATTTACAATGATTGTATATTTTCTTTCTTTTTCATTCATATTGTCCCCGAAGGGACAATATGAATGTATATTTTCTTTCTTTTTCAGACTCCATCGACCTATTTCATATCTTACAAACCGCAGCCTTCCCTCACGAGCCGCCACTGTCTGAATGCTTCTTCTATTTCAAATGCAAGTTTTATATCCATGTTTCTGTGTTTCTATTTTCAGGAGTTAACAAGAAGAATAAACACATTGTTGTATCCTGACATTCCTTCTGCTATGAGACCTGTACCCCATGGTCCTGGAATTCCAATACCCGACCCACCTCAAACCCTGGACTTCGATGATTCTGATGATGAATCAATGACCAATGCCAATGACCAGTCCCAGTCGTATATACCTCAAAATACCGCTTCAAATGAGCCGAGGCCTCTCAACCAGGCCAAACTTAATGATCTTACCAGGGATTTAGGACTTTCCAAATTAGCTGCCGAGATCTTGGGCTCACGACTTCGAGAGGACAACTTGCCGGCTCCGGGAACAACATTCTCCTGGTATAGGAAACGAGAGGAAGAATTCCGCAAGTTTTTTGCAGTGCACGAAAATACCTCTTCCTTAGTGTACTGCTGCAATGTTGACGGGCTAATCGAATCCTTGGGCCTGCCATATAACGCATCAGAATGGAGGCTATTTATAGACTCGTCTAAACGAAGTTTGAAAGCAGTACTTCTCAACATTGGGAATAGGGTTGCATCAGTCCCTGTAGCACATTCCGTACAACTTACTGAGAGCTACGATAACATGAAAATTTTACTGGATGCTCTCGTATACGACCAACATAACTGGAGGATCTGTGGAGATTTGAAGGTAATACTAATATCATAAGTAAACTATTGCTATTGACTATGTTGTTTTTCCAAAGGTTATTTGAGAGCGTATAAGAACACTTAACTTCCCCACAGAAGTGACACAGTCCAATGCATAGATTTTTTTATCTGATAGAACAAATTCTCTAAATTCTTTAAATATTTTCATTTTTTTTCAGATTGTGGCATTTGTATTGGGAATGCAAGGGGGATACACGAAATACCCATGTTTCCTCTGCAAATGGGATAGCCGAGCGGATGAGAAGCACTATGCACAGCGTGAATGGGCATCCAGAGAGAATTTTGAACCTGGGTCGCATAATGTCGTTTCAGTGCCACTTGTACCACCAACAAAAATTTTGCTCCCGCCACTTCATATTAAGCTGGGCTTGATGAAAAATTTCATCAAATCAATGAATAAGGAGGGTTCAGCATTCCGATATCTCGAGAGTAAATTTCCTAATATATCTGATGCTAAACTAAATGCTGGGGTTTTTGATGGTCCTCAAATTCAAACTTTGATCAAGGATACTCAGTTCGAAAACGCAATGACTCCAACTGAGAAGAATGCCTGGCAGGCATTCAAATCAGTTGTCACTGATTTTCTTGGCAAGCGTAGAAGTCCAGAATACGAGTCCGTTGTTGAAAACTTGATGGAAGCTTTCAAAGCTCATGGGTCGCGCATGTCCATAAAAATGCACTTTTTGTGGTCCCACTTGGACTATTTTCCTGAAAATTGCGGGGATTATAGTGAGGAACAGGGTGAACGATTTCACCAAGATATCAAAATAATGGAAGAGAGGTACCAGGGAAACTGGGATATCAATATGCTGGCGGACTATTGCTGGTATTTGAAGCGAGACGTGCCCGAAGAAAAACACGACGGAAAGCAAAAAAACTTCATTCCTTCCTCAATAAACTTTTTTCCATATTCATTGTATGAATAAAAGTATTTATTCACACAATGTTTTCATTTTTCACGAGTGTTCTTATAATATTACTCGTATCTACAGTGTTTAAGCTAAAAAAATCAATAAATTTGGGGATAAAATTGGACTTATAATAAATGGCCAATAGAGAAAAAACCTGACCTGATTGAGGAAAACCAATGTCATTTTCGAATTGAGCATGGTCGAATTATATAATATGAGTTGAAAAAACCCTCACAGCAGACAAAAAAATTTCATATGCATCCCAGTGTAATCTTTCAGACTGAAGTCTCCATTTCTGAACTTCTCAAACCATCTCCTACACATCATTCGCTCACAACATCATTTCCATAAACTCTTTGAATGTTTCTTGCGGATTCACTCGCGTTAGATCCTTTATGGAACTCATACAGCATCACATGTCGAATATGCTCTTTCGTGGGCTCCATGTTTTTTTCAATTACTGTAATATCGTAGGGGTGGCGTTGTAACTGTATGAAAAACACCAGAGAAAATATTCATTAGCCTAATCCTACACTAGCCTAAACCTACTCTAACCTAAGTCATTCTGTATCATTCTGTATCGGGATAAAACCTGTGCGAACCTGTCGCCGCGTGTATTTTGCAACATTTCTAAAACTATTTCACATTATCTTGAAGTTATTCTATTATCTATCGTCCGTTTCTAATCGAGCAGAATTTATGTTACAACCTGATATATATATATATATATATATATATATACCCTTTCTTTCTTCTGGTTGCTATGACAACCATCATGACATGAAGGAACATGATACAAGGAGGAAAGGGGAAGGGGGCTTGCAATATTGCAAACCTCCTTACTCGGTAGTGTTGTAAATGGGTAAAGGGGACATCCTTGAACATGAGCTTGCAGTTGTATCTTAGGTAGGCCTCCATGTGGTAATAGTGGTGGTAACGCTCATTTATCTTTCTTACCAGGTCTTCATCTCTTCTGCTTTTACTTTTTACCACTTGCTTAATATTATTTTTGTATTCTTTTTACAACTCATTACATTTTCTCCTTTCTTCAATACAAATGCGTTAAATTTCTCTCTACTCTATTTCGTACGCACTAACATACATCAGATGTAGCCTTCATAGGCGGCGGAATAGGGAGCCCTGGTGCCTGCGGCCCTCTCTTAAATTGACAGGGGGCCCCTTGTCATCGAAGATATTTTGACATTTTAAACTTTGAAAAAAAAAAGTTTTTCAAATTAAAAAGTAAGTAAACATTTATTTTGTGTTTGGGCTATGTAACATTTCGTAAATCGTAAGTTCGTAACTGCAGCACTTTAGCATATTCACGCAATCTAGTGAATGTAGTTAGTAGTATGCTACTCAATCCTACTTGGCACTCCCTTGCGCGCTGACGTTCCGCTGCCACTGGTAGTCTTCACTTAATATAATTTCTCAACATATTCTGTATGTTTTTTAATCATTTATCTTCTCAAGGACTTGCTCTGTTCTTCTTCTTCTTCTTCTACGTATCCTTTATTGCCACGAATCAGTAATCCTCGAATCTGACTCCTGCTCTGGTTTGGCTGACCTTAGTAGTATGCCCGAAAAGTAGGAGAGTGCAAATTGTAATGCAATGTTGATCAATTGTTGCAAAGATGACCCCCCCAAATGGAGAGGGTATGCAAGCAAGGGGGAGGGGTTTAGGCCTCAAGCTGCATGAAGGGGGGAGTGGGGTTTTACTCTCCCCAAACCTAGCCTAGGAAGGTAAGAGAGAAGGAGAGATGTTCTTGTAGGCATATCGCATCGCATACTGGTTCTCTTGACAGCCTCAGTTAGCTTAGAAGTCTTAATCAGCCAGTTGGCTTAATCTGGCTTAGAAGGCGTAATTGGCTTGGTTAGAATGGAATGGATATATATATATATATATATATATATATATATATATATATATATATATCCATTCCATTCTATATATATATATTAATGGATTAGCTGCTCATCCCACAAAGAAAAAAATTATTAAATTAAAAGCACACACCCACACACACACACATACACACACTTCGTATATAAACAGATGCAAGTAAAAAAGAATTGTTCTATCCCAATAGCAAATATATACATATTTCCTTAGAATAACTACCGCACAACCACCAAAAGCCATCCTTAGACTACCTTACAACCCAGCACAGCACTACCTCGCAATCCAGTGCAGTACCACCGCCAGCAATAGGCCGACAAGGTCTCTAAAAACGATTTTTACCTACACTAGTCCATAAAATTAGTTTATTAAATGTACGATCATAGTAACTTTGGAAATTCCTGAACCTTAAAATTTAAATTTCCCTTTTACCTACTCTTCATTATGTATGTATTTTTTCCTACAGGAAAATATTTTTGTTTTTTAATTTAACAATATCATTGGTTTAAATTAATTAGTTGTCTAAAATTAGATTTGATTACTGTGCATTGTACTTAACCACCCCAACTCACTCACGTGTTGTATATACATTTGTAATTATAGAAACCATCAGTCATCATCTAGTTTTAATTACTTGGGATGTTATATTATTGCATTGTATTAAATGTATTGTATTGTATTAATTTTATTGTATTAATATCATTCTAAAGGGGAGTGCCCTGTAAAAATGAACGATGAATAATTCCTATGTTCATATATTTTTATATCCATTCGTATGATTCTTATATTCATTTATATAATTCTTATATCCATTTATATAATTCGTATACTGTATTTATATAATCTTTATATAAATCCTTATATTCATTATATTCATACAGTACTTATATTTATATAATCTTATATTTAAATATTCATTTTTACATAGGGACCAAAATCGCCTAACGCGAGTTTGGATAAAATTTTGATTTGCTTTCTATTTTTGCCAAATAATTGGTGAATTGTTTAATTTTTTTAATATTCCTTAATATTTACTGTATACTCGTGTAAGTATATATATTTAATTTATAGTTTCACCAACTCTTGTACAATGGCTGTAAACTAAAATTCCTAACTTCCAGCACGCAGACTTTTGTAAATTTCGAAATGAATTGTCACGTCAATTAGGAAAACGTAATGGGGATCTCCAACGCAAAAGTAGTGTGGGAATCGTTTGAAACAATCTCCATAGCTTGTGACGGCAAAGAAAACCCCACGCGATTCTTTCAATACGTCAACAATAGGAATCCAGTAAAAAGTGTCTTGGGGCCGTTGAAAAATTTTAACGGAGAGCTAGTTTCTGAAAACAAGAAAATGGCTACCTTGCTAAACAAATTTTTTTCCGTCAGTTTTTACTATAGAAGATGTAACGAATATTCCTACGGTCATAGACATAATACCTTTTGATAATGGTAATACTTTGGATAATGTTGTGGTTAGTGAAAGGGAGGTAATGCGCTATATTGATAAAATGAAAATGCGTAAATCACCGGACCCGGATTCCATATATTCCATACAACTAAAAGAATTAAAAGAAAGCATTGTTGTGCCGCTAACAAAGATTTTTAATGCGTCTATTTCTGACGGGTGCGTACCAGATAATTTCAAGTTAGCAAATGTAACACCTATCTTTAAGAAAGGCGATAAAGGTGCGGCGGGAAATTATATTCCAATCAGTTTATCTCTGTTGTACGTAAGCTACTGGAATCAATAATTCGGGATCGTATAGTCGAACACTTAGAATTGCATAACTTGGTCAGAAATACGCAGCACGGTTTTAGGCGAAAAAAAATCTTGCTTAACTAATCTTTTAGAATTTTTTCAAAGCGTAGTTGAACCTTACGATAGTCATCGGGTGGTTGATGTAGTGTATTTAAATTTTCAAAAAGTGTTTGACACCCTACCGCACAAAAGACTCATTGAAAAAACTATGGCTCATGAAATCAGGGGTGTAGTAATAAATTGGATAGAAGAGTGGTTGCGACGTAGGAAACAGAGGGTGGTCGTTGATGGAGCGGAGTCGTCTGGGGCTAATGTAACGAGCGGCGTTCCTCATGGTTCTGTATTGGGCTCCTTGCTTTTTCTTATATACAGTATATTAACGATTTAGATGTCGGCCTAATCAGTACAGTCTCAAAGTTTGCGGATGACACGAAGTTGGGTAGTAGGGCGATTAATGACGAAGATAGAGGTAAAATCCAGGAAGATCTGAATAAAATCGTTGATTGGTCAGTCACATGGCAAATGAGATTTAACGTCGATAAGTGCAAAATTTTACATATAGGTTCGCGTAGCGGTAATTTTGCGTATAGTATGTCAGGGAAGGAGTTAGCAAGCGTAGAGCAGGAAAAAGATTTAGGAGTTATCGTCACTGGTGATTTAAAAGTAGCGAAAAAAAGTACAGCAGCGGTCAGTAAAGCGAACAAAATGCTAGGTTTTATAGCTCGGAATTTTGAGTACAAATCGCGCGATATTATTGTTCCTCTTTATAAATCATTAGTTAGACCCAGTTTGGAGTACGCGATCCAATTTTGGAATCCGTATATGCAAAAAGATATAGACAAAATCGAAAGAGTTCAAAGACGAGCAACTAAGATGATTTAGTCGCTTAGGTCGAAGTCGTACGAGAATAGGCTTAAGGAGTTAAAATTGACTACACTCGAGACTAGGAGGCTAAGGGGTGATCTAATCCAGGTTTTTAAAATTATGAATGGGTTCGATAACGTAGATAGAGATAGCTTTTTCGAAATATCTCAATATAATAGGACTAGAAATAACGGGTGTAAGTTGACAAGCAGAAGGTTCGAGACAGCAGTTGCCAAAAACTTTTTTACGCATAGAATAGTAAATAGCTGGAATAGTTTGCTGGTAGAAGTAATTAGTTGCACATCTATAAACATGTTTAAAAATAGATTATACGATATGTTGATAGATTGGGTATAATTTAAGGTAGTAAAATTAAGGCCTTGTGGTTCGGAACCCACGTAAAATTGTAGGTCATCTCCGCCACCACGGAGGACATGCACAATACACAATTACGAACACAGTTAGGTAGATCAGCCATGAGTGGATCCTAGGGTCTTTGTTGGTCTGAAACATTATAACATAACAGTATAACAACTCTTCATTACTGTATCTCTCTAATTAGTTTCCTCTAATTTCTCCCAGTAATGACTTGTACTGTACGTACGAATTAAATAACTATGGCGTATTAATTGTGAATTGACGTATGGCATAACTTGAATAACTATGACCATAAAGTAGCTTAATTCCCTTCATATTTTCCATACCTTGAATACTGATCATAACTTTAGTATTCAATGTATGGTAAATTCTTTTACATAATATTATTATTTATATGTTGTTCATTCATACGTCCATTTCCTTTCTTCACCATTATCTTTTGTTTCCATTATCTTTTATTTCCATTTTCTTTTATTTCCATTATCTTTTATTTCCATTATCTTTTATTTCCATTTTCTTTTATTTCCATTATATTTTATTCCATTATATTTTATTGTCTACCTATGCCCTATCAACCTATCAGTCCATGTTTACTCGTGTCAGTCTCTATTACGCACACAACCTATTGTGTGACTACCGATATGTGTACAAAACTTTATGCATTCATACATGTCTGCTAATGATCATGATTACGTACGTAGTTACCTTACATGTAAGTATGTTCACATGCATACTTTTTATTTTTTCTTAATTATTTAATTTTTTGCAAGATATTCGTTCATGCTGACACAAGTACTCGAATTCCGATGATGACGCCAAAAGCGGGCATCTGAATACGAAATCTCCTTTCTTGCTTGCTTCTAATTTATAAAACATTATTATGTGTTATGTTTTATATATATATATATATATATATATATATATATATATATATATATATATATATATATACAGGGTGGGCCGTAAGTTTCCATACATAGGAAAAATAACATTTTTTATGGACAACCATTTTTATTTATATAATATGCTCTACATGGTTGCCATTGTTTTGAAAACACATTTCAATACGTGTTCCCCACTGTTGATGAACACGCATTAGCACAGTTGACGTTATGCTTGTAATGGCGTTGGTGATACGTTCCTTTAGATGATTTATGTCTCGTATCTTTTCCTGATACACCATGGCCTTCAAGTGCCCCCAAAGATAGAAATCAAGGGGGGGGAGATCTGGGGATCTGGGAGGCCACTCCACAGGACCACGCCGACCAATCCAAGCATCCGGAAACTGCTGATCCAAATACCGACGCACGTGAAGACCATAACGTTTAAATTTTCCTATGTATGGAAACTTACGGCCCACCCTGTATATATTATAATATATATATATATATATATATATATATATATACACACCGTATATGCCCATGTACTTTATGTTATACTTCTAACATCCTAATTGTCTATAAATATGAAACACTGTAAAAAAACTATAGTTAACTGTTTAATTGTAATTAACTAATAATTTAATATGATGTAATTAATGTACTTTAATGGAACTTTAATTAACGATAATAAGCGAAGGTGAATTAGTTGGTAATTATAATCATAGTTGTAATAAACCAAAATTACAATGTACTTAATAATGTGCTTGGGTTGTACTCAATGTACTAACTCCGACATTATGTCGCCATTTAGGAATGTATACTCGGCAATATTATTATATTTTTTCATTTTATTTTAGAATCTTTCAAAATTCTGATATGAGTTTAAATTATGCTTAACGTCCAAGAATTGTTTAGATCTCCAGTTAAAGGGGGGAACTTAACCCTCAACTGCACTCCCCCAAAATTTAGACTTATTTAATTCTTGTATTGTAAATTCAATCACTCCTGTGTTAGCAGCCCTTCAGCGAGGGGGCCGGAGCCCTCCTCAAGGAGGCCGAGGGCCTCCGCACTTTTAAATTCCGGCCTGAGCCATGGTCGAAAAAGATCGAACCTCTTCCCCTGTAAAAGTTTGATCTAACTTAGAGGCTGAGCATTACCTGTACATTTTAGCAGTAAAATTACAATAAAAGAAAGTTCTTTTTATCTTCTCCTTCGAGCCTTTCTCCCGTCAGAGAAATTAGTCATTAAAATAGAGAAAAATAATTTCACGATACGTTATAAGAAGAATCGGGGAACATTCAAAGAATTTAGTAAGCCTCCAAGAATCCTCCGAACCACTATAGAAGAACACGGAGAGTGGCATAGAAGAAACTACTGCGAGTAACAAATCTGTTGCTGCCTCCTAACCAGAACCCCCGTCGACTTCGAACCAACCAAGGCCATAGACGGATGGGTTAACAAACATATATATATTTGAAACTGAATTATTAACGACGATATTTGTGCAGTTTCAAATAGGAAAGTCAAATGAGATCTGTAAATTCTTATTAATTTTCATGCTCATTACTTATTTATTTTTAATCTGGCCAAAAATTTTTAATTTTATTTAGTATACCATACTTATTAGCAATAATAATAATACAACAAATTCAAATAATGCTCAAAATTAACAATATGATGGCCCACAAAATTTTTTAAAAAATTATGCATACACGTGAACCCCAAGGCATCTAACAAACTTCTTAATGCTAAAGCTCGTTTCTTGTCACAACGACATTCAAATCTATTCGTGTGCGTGTGTGTGCGTATATATATATATATATATATATATATATATATATTAGGTTTCTTTCTCGGGATCCCGGCTGTTTTTATTTGATTTGAAAATCCCGGGAATTGGACAAATATCCCGGGAAATCCCGGAATTTTAAAATGACTTAATTTATTTTTTATTGATTTATTTGTTTTTTTCTTTTGTTATTAGAAGGCTCTTGGGTAGAATTAAAGAAAACTGCATAATATTTACCACATTTTATTCTACTTTTC
Organism: Bathynomus jamesi; assembly: GCA_023014485.1. Taxonomy (NCBI): domain Eukaryota; kingdom Metazoa; phylum Arthropoda; class Malacostraca; order Isopoda; family Cirolanidae; genus Bathynomus; species Bathynomus jamesi. The sequence goes on from JAJOZX010004496.1 coordinate 404,106, forward strand.
TGCTTTCTTAAATGAACACCTACTAGCATTAGCAACTTAGAGCAATCTAAAAGTGGGCCCGTATGCTAAAAACTGGCCGAGGGAATGTCGCTAGCGCTGCGTATAATACAAGGAACCGAGTCTCAGTACATTATCTAGCGATCGCAGGCAACTCATCTTGCATGCAACTTCTTACTGACCCACAGACAGCGTTGCCAGACGTACGATAATTATCGCATAAATACGATAATTTTGACTTTCGTACGATGTTTTGAATTGAATATTATTTGTTTTGAATTGTGATAATGAATTTCAATTTTACTACTTTTTTTTTACAAAGCTGGGCTACTTTTTGTCAAATAGTTCTGGCAACTTTCTTGCAATGTTTCCAGAAATTTTTAGCCAAATTATGTTAAACCTGATGCTAAATTATGCTAAATCGCCTAAAATTATGCTAAACCTGTTTCCATTTTATGCTAAAAATATGCTCAATAATTATTTTCATTTTATGGGCTATTTTTAGGGAAGAAAATACATAAAAATGCTCATTTTCTTCATTTTAGTCAGTTTAGCTACTTTTATAATAAACTCTGAATCAAAAAAGAAGAAAAATTAGTTTTAAAAAATTGTGGAGAAAGATATAATTTTCAGTATTGTTTCTACATCAAAAATAAAAAAGCATACTAATGTCACTCACTAAATCATCATAATACATGAAACCACTCTTATTTCCTGAGTACGCATGATAAATATTATGTTTAATAAATAATAAATAGCTACCACTGATTGGTAAACTCAATTCAAGCATTACAATGCAAAAGTGGTCATCTAGGCATAAGTAATTGGTTATCCCAATTCTAAAAGGGTATTTTAGCACTGAACAATAACAACAAATTACCGTTCTCTTGAATATACAACCATTTCCTGGATTTCCCGGGATCCCGGGAATTGGCTTCATTTTTCCGGGAATTCCCGGGATTTCCCGGGATGAAGAAAGCTGCATATAAGGAGAAACCATAATATATATATATATATTATATATATATATATATATATATATATATATATATATATATATATTCTCCAATTATAACCCTGTAAATTCAAATATTAAAGGCTCATATTTTGAAAAACCTGAATAGCAATTAAGTTTAATGATATGCGCTTTAAAAGATTATATATATATATATATATATATATATATATATATATATATATATATATATATATAATCTTTTAAAGCGCATATCATTAAACTTAATTGCTATTCAGGTTTTTCAAAATATTTCTAAAATTTTTTATCGGAATAGCCTATTTGAAACAACTGTTTTAGCGGTGAAATTTTAGACTGCGTTTGCGACAGACGGACGCCCGAACACCTCACAATTATTTCATGATGCAGGGGTTTTACTCCATTAACCACCTGCAATGATAGGCGACAGGTAAAATTTCGATTCTCCCGACCGCTAATGCCCTTTGCCGAGATTTTAATCCGAAACCATGTGCATTAAATGCAAAATCTATTTCTGAAACTCTCTCTCTCTCTCTCTCTCTCTCTCTCTCTCTCTCGTCAGTGTAATGAAATGGTTGACCACCAATAAACCCTTCCCAAATACCGGTAAAACAGATTTCAGGATTTTTACTAATAAAAGAAATGTATATCTTGATGAACTTAATGTTAATGAAATTGCTATAAAGGCGCGTATTGTAACAAAATTTCTTGGTGTAATGCTAGCTAAGAATTTGCAATGGCTTGATCATGTAAATAAAAATGTGAAAAAGATCTCAAGGGCAGCTGCTATAATGTTTAAACTTAGAAATGTGGTCCCTAATCAGGTTTTATTGGGTTTTATCATGCTCTTGTTCTTTATATATATATATATATATATAGAAACGACGTAAGTATAGAGGAGTGTTCTGCACACGAGGAAGAGAAATAACAAACAAATGAAAAATAAGGCACCCGCCCGGGCATCGAACCCAGGATCTTCCGATTGCCGGTCAGACGTGCTAACCACTACACTACGGAGCCACGATAGTCAGAAGTTGTAATTCTCCTACATAGGGCAGAAACCAATATATATATATTAGAAGGGCGCTTTTTCTTACATCAAATTACCCGAATGAGGCGGGGGTAACAACTTTCAGTATTTAAAGTTGCTCTTACACTTTTGCATTCAACATTTTCCCTCCTAATTTCCTTTTTCATAATTTTGACTGATAGGCCTACAATTAACTTGGATAAGCTAAGGGCCCTTAAAAGAAAAGGGATTCAGAAGGAAATCAGTACCTTTAGCTTGATTGGGGATAAAAACTATATTTCTGATGTTGTTAATTTAGCTGTTTGTTAAATTATTTAAAAGGCTACTTGTGCGTAGTTGAACTATATAAATCAGTTATTAGTAAGAAGTCATCTCCTACAAAGTTCTGATTAGGCATGCGTAATAATAATAATAATACAAATTTAAATAAAGATAAAAATTTATTTTAATTATGTTGAACAAATTAATTATTTTATTAAAAGTGATTCTTGCGTGTATATATATATATATATGAACTTTTACGAAGGTGGAAACGTCTGCATGTGAAATGTTGAACGTAACTTATTAATTTTAAAAAATCTGCGGACTGTTTAAGCTGATATTGATAAAGACACGCCCACAAAGGTAGCAGTGTCCAATCAGAAAGTCCGTAAGCTTGTGATTGGTCTTTCGAGTTTAAATCTTCGTCACTCGTAATGGGTTATCAGCCCCCATATAAAAAGGATCCATTCTCAGCTCGACGCCATATTAGCTGATATTTTCCACTGAATAACCACGCATTGCTAGTCACCATGAATACAGATTGCCAAGCAGAAATCTTTTCGAAACCTAGCGTATAGGAAGTTGAGGACATTACGGAAGTCACATTCCCGAAGTGAAATGAGTATATATTATATTTATATATACGGTGGTGTGATTTTATCCTGTTGTTCCATAGTGCGGAGGCTACGCTATGACTTTCCTACGTAGTTGACCGAGGAGATTTACTTTCGACGCAGGAAGTGACTAACATTTGTGAACCTGATCAGATTGATACAATGGACACGAATACTCACGAAATGTGAGTAGAAAAAAATTATGTACCTGCATTGCTGCAAAAGCTTTTTTTTTGTACTGCTCTCGCCTTCTTTCGAGAGAGTAGAGTTCCAGGGATTGTAGTCGAGACCAGTAGTCTTCACCTTCCGCTTCCTCTACCTTAGACGTAAAAGTCCTTTGTAATCTTCAATGTTCGCAATGTCTCGTTTTCTGTATGGGCTTGTGAGTACTGAGCAATATTCAATTATTGGTAGGACTAGGCTCTTCCATAATTTGAGCATGATGTTTGCTTTTCTGCTGCGGAAGCTCCTCCAGATGATTCCCATTACACTGGTATGCATATGAAATTTTTTGTCTGCTGTGAGGGTTTTTTCAACTCATATTATATAATTCGACCATGCTGAATTCGAAAATGACATTGGTTTTCCTCAATCAGGTCAGGTTTTTTCTCTATTGGCCATTTATTATAAGTCCAATTTTATCCCCAAATTTATTGATTTTTTTAGCTTAAACACTGTAGATACGAGTAATATTATAAGAACACTCGTGAAAAATGAAAGCATTGTGTGAATAAATATTTATTCATACAATGAATATGGAAAAAAGTTTATTGAGGAAGGAATGGAATTTTTTTGGCTTTCCGTCCGTGTTTTTCTTCGGGCACGTCTCGCTTCAAACACCAGCAATAGTCCGCCAGCATATTGATATCCCAGTTTCCCTGGTACCTCTCTTCCATTATTTTGATATCTTGGTGAAATCGTTCACCCTGTTCCTCACTATAATCCCCGCAATTTTCAGGAAAATAGTCCAAGTGGGACCACAAAAAGTGCATTTTTATGGACATGCGCGACCCATGAGCTTTGAAGCTCCCATCAAGTTTTCGACAACGGACTCGTATTCTGGACTTCTACGCTTGCCAAGAAAATCAGTGACAACTGATTTGAATGCCTGCCAGGCATTCTTCTCAGTTGGAGTCATTGCGTTTTCGAACTGAGTATCCTTGATCAAAGTTCGAATTTGAGGACCATCAAAAACCCCAGCATTTAGTTTAGCATCAGATATATGAGGAAATTTACTCTCGATATATCGGAATGCTGAACCCTCCTTATTCATTGATTTGATGAAATTTTTCATCAAGCCCAGCTTAATATGAAGTGGTGGGAGCAAAATTTTTGTTGGTGGTACAAGGGGCACTGAAACGACATTATGCGACCCAGGTTCAAAATTCTCTCTGGATGCCCATTCACGCTGTGCATAGTGCTTCTCATCCGCTCGGCTATCCCATTTGCAGAGAAAACATGGGTATTTCGTGTATCCCCCTTGCATTCCCAATACAAATGCCACAATCTGGAAAAAAATGAAAATATTTAAAGAATTTAGAGAATTTGTTCTATCAGATAAAAAATCTATGCATTGGACTGTATCACTTCTGTGGGGAAGTTAAGTGTTCTTATACGCTCTCAAATAACCTTTGGAAAAACAACATAGTCAATAGCAATAGTTTACTTATGATATTAGTATTACCTTCAAATCTCCACAGATCCTCCAGTTATGTTGGTCGTATACGAGAGCATCCAGTAAAATTTTCATGTTATCGTAGCTCTCAGTAAGTTGTACGGAATGTGCTACAGGGATTGATGCAACCCTATTCCCAATGTTGAGAAGTACTGCTTTCAAACTTCGTTTAGACGAGTCTATAAATAGCCTCCATTCTGATGCGTTATATGGCAGGCCCAAGGATTCGATTAGCCCTCAACATTGCAGCAGTACACTGAGGAAGAGGTATTTTCGTGCACTGCAAAAAACTTGCGGAATTCTTCCTCTCGTTTCCTATACCAGGAGAATGTTGTTCCCGGAGCCAGCAAGTTGTCTCTCGAAGTCGTGAGCCCAAGATCTCGGCAGCTAATTTGGAAAGTCCTAAATCCCTGGTAAGATCATTAAGTTTGGCCTGGTTGAGAGGCCTCGGCTCATTTGAAGCGGTATTTTGAGGTATATACGACTGGGACTGGTCATTGGTATTGGTCATTGATTCATCATCAGAATCATCGAAGTCCAGGGTTTGAGGTGGGTCAGGTATTGGAATTCCAGGACCATGGGGTACAGGTCTCATAGCAGAAGGAATGTCAGGGTATACAACAATGTGTTTATTCTTCTTGTTAACTCCTGAAAATAGAAACACAGAAACATGGATATAAAACTTGCATATGAAATAGAAGAAGCATTCAGACAGTGGCGGCTCGTGAGGGAAGGCTGCGGTCTGTAAGATATGAAATAGGTTGATGGAGTCTGTATATTTTTTTCTTTTTCATTCATATTGTCCCTTCGGGGACAATATGAATGAAAAGAAAGAAAATTACAATCATTGTACGTATATGTAAATGTAACTTGTATAACAATATGTATGTGTAAATGTATTTTCTATAACAATATGTATATGTAAATGTATGATTACCATTATGGTGAATATTATGCTATATATGGTGAATATTACATTATGGTGAATATTATGCTATATATGGTGAATATTACATTATGGTGAATATTATGTCAAGTTTCATACGAGGATTTCAAAATATTTAAGAAAAATAAATTTATAAGCCTACCTTGGAGGTTTGTCATGCAGAAATAGCAATCTGTCACGTGATCTTTTCCTTCTCTCCAAATCATGGGAATTCCAAAAGGCAAAGATTTCGCTCTGCCTTTGCTCCATCTTCTCAAATTCAATGCACGTCTTGCAGCACATATGAGGGGCGAAATTTTTGTCCTGGTCCCCTAGCTTAATTCCAAAGTATGCTCTATAGTATAGAGCATACGGTACATTGTCTTCACAAATTTAGTGATTTGGGACTGGTTATTTGGCATGGTAACCGTCCCACATATGTAGCAGAATCTATTTGGGATCATTTTTACACGCTCTATTCATTATGAAATATTTATCTATATGCCTGAAAAGTAAAAAAAGATATTATACAAGTGAAACAAGTGATGATAGATGTTACTGTTCCAATTCCGCTTTGACAAAATCACGAAAAATTCTATTTTACTTATGAGACCATAGCTGGATAACCTGAGCTGATTGAGAAAAAACGGATTGCAGATTCGAAATCAGCAGGAAAAACTCTATAAGAATCACTTACAAAACCCTTGACAGCAAAATTGATGCATACCAGTGTTATTTTTCTAGCCGTTGTAATTTTGATGTTGTAGTGCTCTCTGAATTCTGCATCCGACGACATTATTACTCCAAGATCCCTGGCTTGTGCTTTGGTGTTATCTGTTTGGCTTGCATAGTTGTGTACCCTTTTTTCTGTAGCTCCTTGTTATTACCATATCTTAGAAGTTGGAATTTTTCTTCGTTGAACTTCATATTGTTGTCTTCTGCCCACTGGAATAATGTTTCAATGTTTTTTGTAATTTTCTTATGTCACCTTCGTTTAATATTTCCTTAAATATCTTTGTGTCATCTGCGAAGCATGATACAATACTGTCCTTAATATCTGCATCAATATCTGCAATCATTATTATGAACAGCAAGGGAGCTAATACTGTCCCTTGTGGGACAGAGCTCACGACTTCCGAGACCCGATTTAACTCCGTTTACCACCACTCTGTGTTTTTTGCGTCGAGAAATTAAATATCACTTCCTAGCTTTCCAGTAATTCCTGTATTCTTAAGGTTGTGTGCTATGATTCCATGGTCACATTTATCGAAGGCTTTAGCAAGTCCATATATATTACATCTATGTTTTGTCATCGACACAATGTTTCAAATATTTTCTCCTGATGGTCTAGTAGCTGTGATAGGCATGATCTTCCAGCCCTGAAGCCATGTTGATTTGGTTTGTATAAGTCTTTTTCTTGTAGGTAGTAGGTAGTTTTCCTTCTAATTATACGTTCAAAGCACTTTATAAGGTGTGAGGTGAGAGCCACTGGCCGATAATTCTTGTGCATGCTCTGTTACCACACTTTAAATAGGGAGGGGGGCAATGTTAACGTTCTTTAAGGGGCTTGGAATTTGTCCTGTGTCGAGTGATTTCCTCCGTAGTAAGTATGGCGGTTTTACATTTCTTCAGAAACGTGGCACTCCATGTGTCTGGCCCTGGCGCTGAATTGTCTCGCATCTGTAATAAAGCCTTGATTACATCTCCTTCCGTGAACTCGAAGTCCATTAATAGGTTTGTGCCGGAATTTGTTTTTGGTTGATCTGTATCTATGTCGAAAAATTCGTCTGGTTTTCCACTTCCATCTTGGACTTAGGAGTGCTAAACACAGAGTTAAAGTTGTTCCGTAAGTAGTTCACTTATTTTTTCGGGTCATTTGTGTATTTGGCCTCCCCCGTCTATCAACGGGCCAATACTCTCCTTACACTGCATTTTCCTTTTCGCAAACGTGTAGAAGTATTTTGGGTTATTTTTCATGTTTTCTGCTACCTTGTTTTCCTCCTCGTTTGTCTTATGTATGAATGTTTGCTTTAGGTCCATTTCTATTTCGCCAAGTTTCCTCTCTAGTTTGAGTCTCTTTGCATCAGTTCTGCATCTGTGGAGATGTTTTACGGTTTGTCCTCGTTGCCTGAATAGTATCCTGATTTTCCTCTCGAGCTTACTACGTTTTCTTTTCTGCCTCTCTGGAATATGTTTCAGTATCACAGGACTGGTTTCAATCTCTATTATACATCGTATTTCTTGTGGAGTCTTCTCGTGAAGTATCAATTCCCATTTTATTTCCTTTAAATTTTTATTTACGTTTACACAATTTACTGTTTTTGAATTTATGTTCAAGCTTTCAAATATTCCTTCTGACTCTAGGATGCGTTTTCGGACCGCTAGGTGCTAACTTCAATTGTATATCGATGAGGTTATGATTGGAAACTTTGTGAGTGTTACTTTTTTATTTATTATTATCTCGTTGTTATTTGTCAAGCTTAAATCCAAAACGTTCTCTTTTCTTTTGGCTTCACAGATTTCCTGGGTAAGGGCGTAATGTTCCATAATATCTAATAGCATTGTTGCTTGGATTCGATCATCTTTTGTAATGTTGCCATGAAACTTCTCGACATATAACTTCATTTTTCTTCCATGTTATGACTGAAAAATTAAAATCTCCGAAAATAAGAATATTTGTTGCTGGAGTTTCAAGTAATTTTAATATGTTTTCTATTTCATTTGTAGCAAATTGGAATTCACTTTTTGTGGGTTTGGTGGTCTGTAGATGTTCATAATGGTTAGGTTCAGTTTTTTCACTTCTAATATAATAACTTCGACTGTGTTCTTTGATTTGTTTACCTTCACTTCACATGTGTATGTGTTTTTCACGTAGATGCAACACCCTCCCCCTCGTCTAGCCACTCTATCTGCTCTGTGTATGCTGTAGTCCAGCAATGCTATTTCAGTATCCTCGATGCAGTTTTCACAGCCTTTTTCGCATTTATACAAGTGTGTTTCCGTTAGGCATATGATATCTATGTTGGCTTCGGTAGCTAAATTCTGTAAGTATTGCAATTTGCAGCCTGCATGGTTTATCGTACTTATTACATATATATAATATATATATGTGAATAAGTACGATAAACCAAAGCAGCTGATCAGGATACGCCACTGATAGTTACTCTGGAATATTAAGAGAAATGGAATTAGTCTGCCCAGATGTCAAAGGAATTTGCACCATGCGAGAGTCTTTATTCGTCCGAAGGTTCAAGTTTGCATGCATACGCCAAACATCAAACACCAAATGAAACTCAGAGAACTACGAACACCTAATCAGTAAAAGTAGGCCTCATAAACATCATATCACATTATATAGGGTTGCCAGATGACCGGTCATAGCAAAAATGGTGCTACTAGCGTGATTCCTACGGTGACTTCGATACTTAGATAGGGTGATTCCTACCCGTTTTGTTTCGAAACTACA
>JAJOZX010004497.1:0-5000 GCA_023014485.1 Bathynomus jamesi
ATCTAAGATCATACTTTACCAATAATATTTCCTGTTCAATAGTAGATAAACTAATTAGATCCTTCTTAAATAATGTTTATAGCCCTCAACTTCCTTGTATTACAGTGCCGAAGGATATAATATTTCTTGGTACCTGAAATGGGTCCTTTTGAATAAGGAATTTAAGCTTAAATTACAAAGTTGTTAAGGAAATTTTTTTATCATACTGATTTCCGCATCATATTTATTAATAAAACGTCTTTAGGTAGCTTTTTCTCAGCGAAGGATCGAACCCCTGACTCGTTGCGTAGCGGTGTTGTATATTTATTTACCTGCCCTAGGTGTCCTCCTGGGAATTACATTGGCAGCACTGTTCGCTCTCTCAGGGCTAGATTTTTTTCGCATATGGGAATAAGTGGCCGAACAGGTAAAATTTTAAAAACTAAAGAAGTTTCTAGCATTCGGGAACACAGTATCAAATGTAAAACTGATGTCACTTTAGACAATTTTAAAATTCTTGGTTGTAATCTTGTCCCAACTCACTCAGAATTTTGGAATCGCTTTATATTAAAACTTTGGCCCCTACGTTAAATGTTGACTCATCAGCCGTCCCTTTAAACTTTTTATAATCCCTCCTCCTTCCCAATTCCTTATAATCCCCCTTCCCCAATCGCCTCACCATCTTATCTTATCTTATCTTATCTTATCTTATCTTATGTTTTCTCGTTTTGTGCTTAAATCAGTCTAGCCTCGGAAATTGCAGTGAAAGGTTAGTTAGTTTCATTATTCCAGTGTACTATTGTTAATTTTTCCAGTGTATTAATTTCACATTTACTATATGTATTTAAAAATAGCTTCTTAATTTTAAATGTAAATCTGTATAACTTAGAATTTAACCCTCTTTTTTCAGTCTTTAAAGTTTGCTTTATGAATAGGTTATATAAATTTTCTTTGTCTGGTTTTTCATTCAATTATTGATTTTAATTTCACATTGTTATCATACAGCCTGAAGATGAGCGTATTTGCTCGAAACGTTGCGCATTAAAGAAGACTTTTCATGGCATTTACATTTCTCCTTGTCATTGGATTTCTCCTAATATTATATATATATATATATGGTGGTCCAGAAGTCCTGCCTATATATATATATATATATATATATATATATATATATATATATATATATATATATAGGGTGGTCCAGAAGTCCTGCCTCATTTTAGTGGATATTCTAACAATACCCCACCACGAGGCAAGAATTTTGGATCAACCTGTATATATATATATAAGCTCTGCTATTAATGTAGTTCCTTGTTAAATTTATAGTTTATAAATAATTAAATTTTTGTAACTTATTTCTTCCATTACATTTTAATTTTTATATTTTTATTTCTAATTTTTTATTTTCTCGTGAAATTTTAAAATAGTTTTCCATAAAAACGGTTTTGAGATTTTGTTCGTTTTTCCATTCGATGTCACATATTGGTAAAGCCAGAAGCTCATTTCCCAGCGATGTATAGGGATGAGTGCGCCCAAGGGGTCACTTTAAACTCGAACAATAATAGGGTAAGCGGCCAATTCAACCGAATTCAAGAGCCAGTAGGCGGGAGCGAACCAGAGCCTCACCGGTCAGAGTATGACCGTAACTACTGAGAGCTACCGGTGGCCCATTTTTACTGGTTTAAAAATAAAAATAGTGAAGAGTGCCAGAAAATTTAATGCGCGTCGCTCAGACGAGTGAAGCTCATTTCGATAATTCATCGGTTATTTATTATTCACCAATTATTATTCACCCATTATTATTCAACCACAGTCGAAGCCGGTGCCCGAATCTCAGTGAGTAACATCATTTTCCCGTAGGCAAAGTGAGGCCGAAGGTTCGAACCCTCGATAAAATTCGTAATAATAATAATCCAGTAATTTGCGCAATGAGCCGCGTTAGTTGGTTTGAGTACCGTGCCATTTTCTGTGCTTCTCTTGAATAATTATTATCATTATTATTATTATCAGGAGTTGAACCCCCGATCTCAATGTCTTCTGATACTGGCTAATTTGGGGGTATAACACAGTGTGTATATGTACAGGGTGTTCCATAAGTCCGGTCTCACAGGAAAATTTATTTTAAATTAAATTTACAAAAGAAATATATTAGAACTAAAACAAAAATGTTCAAATTGATGTCTTGTTTTGGGACCTTTTTTTATGTTGCACGTAGAATAACACGCAATGGTGGAGGCCTTTTCCTCACAAGTGTAACTCGCTTCCATATTAGCCATTGTGTTATTCTACCTAAAACAACAAACAAAAAGGTCCTAAAACAAACATCAATTTGAACATTTGTTTTTAGTTCTAATGCATTACTTTCGTAAATTTAACTTAAATTAAATTTCCGTATAGACAGGACTTATGGGACACCCTGTATAATATATATATATATATATATAATATATATATATATATATATATATATATATATATATATATATATACTGTATGTATATATATTTCCTCGATATAGCAAAGCAAAAACATTTATGACGTAATTGATGCCAGAAGGATTGTTTTAAGTAAATAACTAATGCAAATTAGACCTTCTGAATGCAGTTAAAGTTATAGAATAATGGCGTCGATTGGTCTAATGTTAAAATGCAACAGAGAATAGAATACAAAGACAGAACAATTCACCTCTTTAATAATTTAGAAATTGTGCATCTTGCTTGTAGTAATCCTTGCTCAAATGATTCTCACTGTAAACTCATAGATAGGTATTATAGTAAGATAGTACCCCTGTTAAGAGAAGCAGGAAGCCCCCTGATTAAATCTTACAACTATCAAGCTTATTCCTGGATGGAATGATTTTTTTGCCCCACTGAAGAGGTAATCGAAAGACGCCTACGATTTCTGGTGCTTTCATGGTAGACCCAGATTAGAACCAGTATACGTGAACATATGTAGAAGTAGGGGTCAGTATAAGGAAGCCATAAGGCGATGTAAACAGGAAGAAGAGTCTATTCGAACATCAAAAGCCTGTGAAGCTCGCATAAATAACGATAATAACAAATTCTGGAAATTTGTTAAGAATCAAACGGGTGTCAAAAGTGTCCACCCTCCGACAATCAATGGGATGTCGGGGGAGGATGAAATTGCAAAGCTGTGGAAAAACCACTACTCTAACACTTTTAACAGTGTGAGTAGGGATAATCTTAAGATAGATTGCAGCGAAACGCCTGTGGGAGGGACAATGGAAAATACTTTGATATCAGTTCCTGAAGTAAAGAGGTTAACGAAGAGTTAAAGACTGGTTCTGCGTCAGGGGTAGATGACTTATTGAATGATCGCTTAGAATATGCCAATGATGTGATATGTCTACATATATCATTGCTCTTATCAGCCATGCTTGCTCATAGCTATATCCGTGCAGAGTTCATGAGGGTATATATCTTGCCCCTGGTCAAAAATAAGTATGGAGACATTCTGTCCAGCAATAATTACAGGCCTATTGCTGTCGTTTTCTGCTTCTCGAAACTACTAGAAAAACTGTTGTTACTACGATTAAATGATTACCTATGGACATCTAATCAGTTTGGTTTTAAAAGGTCCCACTCAACTGACCTGTGTATCTATATACTTAAAGAAACAATATCTAAATACACTGACAGTAATTCTGATAGAGTGATCCACAATATTTTATTTAAAAAACTAGAAGACAGGAAGGTTCCCATGTACATATTAAATTTATTGAAATTTTGGTATTCCCATCAATTTTTTACCGCTTGGTGGGGGAATGTACTATGCGAATGTTTTGGCTCCTCTTGCGGGGTGAGGCAAGGCTCTTTACTCTCTCCTATTGTATTTAATGTGTATATTGACGGATTAATTGCTTCACTTAATGAGATAACAGTGGGATGTTGTATAGCTAACACAAGGATAAATAACTTAGTTTATGCTGATGATATGGTGTTAATAAGTCCCTCTGTTAAAGGTCTGGATCGGCTACTAAAAGTCTGCAAAGTGTATTCGCAGAAACATGATATTCTTTTTAATGTTATAAAAACTAAGGTTATGCAGTTTCATCCTAAAAGCTGTAATCAGTCAGCTGATATTAGGTTTAAAATGAAAGGTGAAGTAATTGAGGAAGTACAAGAGTTTAAGTATTTGGGTCAAACTATTACCAGCTCCTTGAGTGATCACTCAGATATAAGAACACAATCTCGAATCCTTTGTGCTAAAGTGAATATGACTAAAAGAACTTTTGGTTCTGTACAAGTGAAGCTAAAGACACTCTTAATATATACGGACAGCAACTGTGGGTGAATTATAAAAAAGGTTCTGGCAGAACCCTAAATTTGCTGTACAACAGGTCTTTTAGACTCTTACATAAATTAACCCCGAGATGCTCAGCTTCGCAAATGTTTGCTACCCGCAATGTCCCGAGCTTCCCGGAGATAACAAGACGTGCTCAATACAATCTAATGCAAAGAATTAAAAAATCAACCAACCCGATTATCAAAGCTATCCATGAGTCCTGCCGTTTATCCCGTGTCTAAGCTATGAAATTCTTGGTCTAAACCGTCTGTCTGTAGCTCCACTTAGCTTCGACATTACAGTATTATTTCTAATCATTTGTATATATTTCTATCCTTAGTATGTGAATTGTCATGGTATTAATAATATTTGTCATGTGGATATGCGAATAAACCTTTTCATTTTCATTTTCATTTCATTTTCATATATTTTCCCCGAAGGTTTTCAACAATTTAACATCATTATTCCTTTCTCATTCCGAGAAAATGATATTACCTCGTTATTGAGCAGAGGCTGAGCCTTCTTCAATCAAATGGGTTGGTGAAGCCTCTTTACCGAGGTTTTGTTTCGTCATCCTTGTTTTGTGTGAATACTCGCCATAAAATCGCGCGTGTAAACTACTCTTTCTTTGGACGTGATGATATTATTTACCAAAATATAAATTTTAGGAGTTTTGCGAGTTAGGATTTATAAACGCTTTAAAAAAAAAGAGTTCA
>JAJOZX010004497.1:10000-140000 GCA_023014485.1 Bathynomus jamesi
AACTTTTTACCCTCCATCAGGAGTCAATCCCCCCATCAATGGGGGCGCTTTTACTGGCGTTCATCCTTGGCCCCTCCTTCCTGCATAAAAAAGAAAGAAAAAATTGGAAAAATCTATACTATTTAAGAATGATTTCGTATCGTGACAATCATCTTTCCACGCAAACTTCTTTTTCAATTTGATTTTCGATGTAAACATTCAATGAAGTGATAAAAATTAAAAAACGTCCTGAACTAATTAACACTTTTTTGATACGTTCGTAATAATTTTCTCAGAACAATAATGCTCAGGAAGTATTTAATGATGAGTTAGGAGGACCAGAAACTGCCATAGCGCTCAAGTCACTCAATCGAGAACGCATATGATACATCTGGGTCATACACGTCGTTTGGCATTCGAAATATATACCACAGGGTGAGAAATTCGTGAGCCCTTGTATATGATTCCAGTGTGTATATATATATATACAGGGTGTCCCATAAGTCCAGCATCATAGAAAAAATAATAAAAAAAGGCAAAACAAAAGCTTTTATTTACAGAACGTGCTCAATATGTCCACCATTCTTTTCAATACACAAATTCAGACGTGATACCCAGTCAGCAAGCACACGGTGAATGATGTCAGGAGTAATGGTGTTACATGCCCCAATAATGCGCTGCCGCAAATGTTCAACACTCCTAATTTTCTCTGCGTATACCAGCGCTTTCAAGTGGCCCCAGAGATAAAAATCTAGTGGCGTGAGATCCGGGCTTCTAGCTGGCCATTCCACAAGCCCTCGACGTCCTATCCAATGACCAGGGAATTTGGTACGGGTATTCCCTTACTTGGGTGCTGTAATGCGCAGGAGCGCCGTCTTGCTGGAACCATGTTGGGAAATTTCCTTCTTCGTTCAAGACACTGGGAAATGCTTCTTCCTTGAGCATACGTAGGTAGGTGCCTCCAGTGACATGTTCATCGAAATAGAGGGGGCCTATGATGTGATCCTTCCAAATGCCACACCATACCATCACCCGAGATGCACCTTGTTCCTTTGAAGAGGTATACCAGTGAGGGTTGTTTTGAGACCAGTAGCGGGTGTTCTGACGATTTACCTCACCATTTCCATAAAAAACAGCCTCGTCACTGAACAGAATGGTGGACGGAAATTGGTATCCCGAGCATATTGTTCCGTAGCCCATTCACAAAATTCCATCCGCCGGTCGGGATCATCTTCGCTTAATTTCTGTAGGATCTGAAGTTTATATGGATGCCATTTGTGAGCCTGAAGAATGCGATGGATGCTACTTTTCGACACTCCTGTCTCGGCGGACAATCGCCGAAGAGACTTATTGGGACTTCCGTTAAAATGAGCCAGGATAGCAGTCGCTGTATCATCGTCAGTGGACCTCCTTGAAGGTCCACTGCGTGGTTTATCTTCTATGGATCCTGTTTCCTTAAACTTGGCAACAAGTCTGCTAACACAACTCTGTGTATTGGCTCGCGGTCTGGATGCAGTCTGTTAAATTCTTTGACTCCGATTTCCTATGAGTAGAATTATCTGGATTCGTTCTTCCTTGCTCACAGACATTATGGCCTGTAGAAAGAGAAAAATATGAATTATGGTTTGTAGAAATAGAAAAATATGAATTTCTCCTATGATGCCGGACTTATGGGACACCCTGTATATATATATATATATATATATATATATATATATATATAATGATAATAAACCACGAAGGAAAGGAAACACAAAATGGTGCTCAAGCGCTTTCGTCTAATGACATCCTCAGGAACACTGAAGTACATAAAAAGGTTAAGCCTATATATAGGTTACAGAAAGAAAAAAGAAAAAATAAATAACATACATACACACACACATATACATATATATATATATATATATATATATACATACATATCTATATATACAAATACATACATACATACATACATACATATATATACAATAAACAGAGAAGTAAAAATATAAAAAATTAAAAAATTAAAAATTAAAACCTTAAAGGATTACCAGTGAGGCGTACAGATTTGTAAGGAAAAATATCGATTTTTAGCACAAGATCAAATGGATTATAAAAATACAAATTTATATTGGAACTCTGCCCGGGTTTTAACACACTGCTGCCTATGGTCAGGTTTCGATATATATAAAAAAATAAAATGCAAATTAAAAGTTAATCGATTTTTAGCACAAGATCAAATGGATTATAAAAATACAAATTTATACTGGAACTCTGCCCGGGTTTTAACACACTGCTGCCTATGGTCAGGTTTCGATATATATAAAAAAATAAAATGCAAATTAAAAGTTAATAAAGTAGAAGAGGATGTCATTAGACGAAAGCGCTTGAGCACCATTTTGTGTTTCCTTTCCTTCGTGGTTTTATTCATCCTAAATATTTTTCACGTGTTACTTTCGTGAAATAATTTTCATATATATATATATATATATATATATATGCTAAGCTTTATTGGTAGAAGAAAATTGCATGAAAAAGTACAATATTCATCAAGGTAATAAAAAATACAATTAATTAAACAATTAATTTAAAAAATAAAAGATAAGGACTAAAAAAAGGAAATAAAAATAATACTTTTAATAAAATGAGTATTAATAAAATTAATATTAAAATTATCCAAGCTAGTACCACAAAATTAAAATAAACAAAGGGACGTATAATGAAAAATATCACTGTTAGTGTTAAGTGGAGCTATAGACGAACACTTTCATACCAAAAAGTTCATAGTCTAGAACAGGGGTTCTCAACCCACTTACTTCCATTACCCACCTGAAGCATTGGCGCTCACCCCGTTACCCTAATGACGCGTAAATTAACCAAAAGTTAAAGAAGTAGTTTAGAATCATACAATTGTCTTTAAACACCAATCTTAAATAAAATATGTATGGCTTCTATTACCCCCCCTCCTTTATATCCCAAATTACCCCTTTGGGGATAATTTACCTACCGGTTGAGAACCCCTGGTCTAGAAGATATAAAGCAGGACTGACGAACAGCTTGGATAATTGGATTGTCTGAGTTTTTAATTCTTCACATTAGACTGTTCTGAGTACGTCTTGTTACCTCCTGGAGGCTCGATACGTTGCAGTTAGCGAACATTTGTGAAGCTGAGCATTTTGGATCTTTATAAAGATCAATTATAAAGCAAAATACGGATGAATGAAATTCAATATTTATAACTTCCAACATGAAAGCGGTATCATCTGAAGCAGAATAAAAGGATCTAAAATTAAATAATGGACGTACGGTTCAATAGGTTATTATCCCTTCAAAAAGAAATATCACAAAGGTTATAATTGAACTCACCTTTGTAAAAATAGTATAGTCCCACTTTTACAGGATGAGTAGGCTATACTGTTAGAAGAGCCAGCTGTGTGCGTGGGGAGCGTGGGCGTGTATATATATATATATATATATATATATATATATATATATATATATATATATATATATATATGAAAAAGAGTGTCTTTAATTTCGCTTACAGTATCGGAAGTTCCTTATAATCATATTTGTTATCTCGCAAAAACTTCGATAGTGTTTTCTTATATCTGAGTCGTCACTGAGGAGGTTGGTGATAATTTGACCCAATTACTTAAATTCTTGTATCTGCTCCATTGGTTCGCCTCTCACTTTGAAAATAATATTAGCTCTTTGGTTTGAACTTTGGGATGGAACTGCATAAATTTAGTTTCAGTATCGTTAAAATCAGTGTTATGGTTCTGTGAATATAATTCGCATATTTTTATAAGATGGTCCAGACCTTTAAGTGAAGAGCCTATTAATACCATATTATTGGTCCAGACCAAGTTACTTATCCTCATGTTATCTATACAACATGCCACTTTTGCCTTATGAAGAGAAGTAATTATCCATCAATATACACATTAAATAACGAAAAGAGAGAGAGAGAGAGAGAGAGAGAGAGAGAGAGAGAGAGAGAGAGAGAGAGAGGAGCGCTGTCTAACTCCGCATGACGAATCAAAATATTCGGACAGTGCATCTCCCCATCTAACTATAAAAGTTTGGTGAGTATACAAAAATTTAATATATTTAAAATATACACTTGAACATTCCCGTCTTCTAATTTTCAAATAGAATATTGTGATTCACTCTATCATATATTTTGCTTATATTCAAGAACAACTATAAATATTTGAATTACTGTCAGTATATTTAAATACATTCTCCTTCGGAACGGTGATACACAGGTCAGTTGAATGGGAGCTCTTAAAACTAAAGTGATTAGGAGACGTTCATTTCGTTAGCCATTTCGTTAGCGTACCAAAAGTTTCTCAAGTGATTTTGAGAAGTAGGGGGCAACAACAATAGGCCTATAGTTATCGTTGGATAGAATCTCCCCCTATTTATTTTTGACAAGAGGTATGATACATACCTTCATACACTCAGCAGGAATATAACTATGAGCAAACATGGCTGAGAACAATAATGAGATATGAAGAGTCCTTATATCATTAGCATACTTCAAACGCTCATTCGACAGCTCATCTCTACCCGGGGAAGAACCTGTCTTTAGCCCTTTAATCAGACTCCTAATTTCAGCCACTTAAGTCCTGTATTTTCACTGGCCCCTTCCATTGCAGCCTACATTTAGATTAACTCTCCTTACATTGTTAAGGATGTTTGAGTATCGCGTCTCCATAACTTAGCTATTTCTTCTTCTCCAGACACCGGGTGTCTGGACGGTGGTCCGTCACTTGTTGATGGGATGACATTCTTGGCACCCGTTTCCTTCTTGACAAGTTTCCAAAATTTTTTATTAGCATTATTTAAGTTAGCCTCACAGGCTTTTGCTGCTCAAACAGAATCTTCTTCCTGTTTACACCGTCTTATGGCTGCTTTATAATGTATATAAGTTGAGAGATATAGGTCGGGAATCCTGACCTATATCTCTCGACTTATATCCCGATTCGGGGTTTCCCTTATTTTTTTCATTATAGTAGACAAGAATTTTAACTTGTTCTTTGGTTAGCTTCCGCCCGAATTGTTCATTCTGACGAAGGTCAAGCTTTTCACTCCACCTTAGACCTACAGTTTAAGGTGGAATCCGAACCACGCCCCATCAGCAGCCCAGCGTCTTAACCACTAGGTCACCTAGGGTACCCATTTATCTACCAACCACTTTCTTTTATTGTATGGAAGGATGAACAGCTGGGTTTTGCTGCGCGCCGGCTGCCATCGGGTCTCGAACCCGTGGCCGATGGATTCGTAGTCAGCGACGCTAACCACTACACCACCGAGGCGCATCCCTACACCACCGAGGCGCAGGTAATTATGGTAGAAAAAAAACATGATTGATTTTAGAAGCGGTTCATATTTATTAAATAGTAATAACAACAGAGTATGTAAATGTCAAGGAAGCTGGAATATTTCTCTGCAAGATGTACATCCGCAGCCTTTGGCAATTCTCTGAGGAAACTTTGATAGCTGCCTGTATGAATATTCCTTTAGAATTACAAAAACAAATTACCCGACCATATCCTCACTCATATGTCATCTACGAATTTGAATATATTCGATATAAAATGAATTATATTCACCACTATCATTTGCCAATACGCCTTCGCGACAACTAAACAGTTAAAGCAGACCTTCAACGACTAACAACAGTCAAGTTACGATCTCAGCATCACTAACCTAAAATGATGCCATTTTGACCTTTCAGTTTTCCATCGTATAAATTGATTTTTTTTATTATTATTTTGTTTTTAATTTATTTTATTAGTCTTACTCTGGAATTTTCACAGTTTTGTCTAGGTTTTACTATTAAAAACTAAAACAAAAAATAACAACTTTAAATTAAACCAATCGGGTTGTTTAACTATTTTAAGTTGACTAGATCCTTAACTAGTAAGGCTTTAAATTCCACTGATAAGGGGAAGCGTTTTTCTGAAGCGTTTGTTTGGTTACTTCAATAAAGCGTGTTCAGAGGTCCGTTTTCTCTGTTCTTATATATATATGATAAAATGAGTGAGGCAAAGAGAGCTTTAACGGACATACAAATATTCACGTTCGGGAATAAGGTCATGCTTCTAGTTGTAGGTCGGGTGAGACCAAGGTCACCATATCTACATAATCTACCAGAAACGGCTCTCATATCTCTTTATAACAAACAATAATAACTGTTAAGGAGAGAAGAAGAAGGTTTCTCCCCTTGTAAGAAATAGTTAACGGGCGTTTGTTTAAAGTTAACGAGGGGCGGCAAAGCTGATGATTCAGTATAAACACGGTGTAACCTTCGGTAACCTTTGGTTTGCTTCCCCGCGAATCGTTCATCCTGATGAAAGTCAAGCTTTTCACTCACCTTAGACCTGCAGTTTAACGTGGAATCCGAACCACGCTCCACCAGCTGCCCAGCGTCTTAACCACTAGGCTACCCAGGGTACCCATTTATTTACCAACCAATTTCTTTATTGTATGGAAGGATTAACAGCTGGGTTTTGCTGCGCGCCGCCTGCCGTCACCGGATCTCGATCCCGGGGCGGATGGATTCGTAGTCAGCGACGCT
This sequence comes from Bathynomus jamesi, assembly GCA_023014485.1. NCBI lineage: Eukaryota > Metazoa > Arthropoda > Malacostraca > Isopoda > Cirolanidae > Bathynomus > Bathynomus jamesi. Next base: position 16,551 of record JAJOZX010004497.1, read on the forward strand.
AACCACTACACCACCGAGGTGTATATTGACTTCATAACCATAAGCTGAAATATGTCCAGTAAACTTGTCAAAACGAGTAAATCTTTATCGCTTTCGCAATTTCAGTAAATATCACGTACCACTAATTCGACCTAACGCAATGCGGTTGTGTGTGTGGACAACATAACATTTTTCTTGATCAAATGCTTTCCACAAGTTAAAAATGTCATGCTGTAAATTAGATCTAAATGAGGAGGATGTTAGTTAAAATAGTAAAATATTTTGATCGTGATTTAGCGCGATTTAGCATGATTTGACCATGATTTAGTGTTAAGTTCAAAAGATACATAACTAAAATCGCCAATAACAAACTGTCAAAACTATAAAAGGAAACGATTCATTAAAAATGGTTAAATCGAATACCATAACACTTGGCATACGCTAACTTTTATCTCGTTGTTGTGTGCTGGGAGCATTGCGACTCGAAATCAGGAGGTCTCGGGTTCTAATTCTGGTGGAGGCATTTTTGTTTCATACAAAACACCACACGCGCTCATGCGTGTTATTTCATTTATTCCATACACACACACACACACACACACACATATATTATATATATATATATATATATATATACTGTTATATATATAATGTGAAACCTAACTAATTATTTTTAATTAAAAAGAACCGATAGTAATTTAAACACGTCTAACTTCATTACCAACCCCTGTAACATGAAAAGCCTTTATTTTCCCCTTTGTACAGGGTGTTCCATAAGTGCCTTTACCCCATGTTCTATATATATATATATATATATATATATATATATATATATATATATATACTGTGTGTGTGTGTGTGTGTATATATATATATATATATATATATATACATTAGGCTCAGAGGTAAATGGATTTATAAAACACCGTGTACAACGTAGAACATAGTTACACTCGCAGATTAGGTTAATAAATAATATCGTGCACGAAATTAAAAGGCGACAGTGTTGAAGTTACAACGCCATTTAGGGTTAATGGAACACTAAGACCTCCGTTCTTTCATTAAAGGAATTGTGGAGAGGTCACAGTAACACTAATAAAAGTACATTAAAATTAATAATGATAATAAATGAGTGTGACAAGAATGACGATGTAGGATTTCTCACTGAAACTGAAATATATTTCAGTATGATTTAAAAGGAAGGTGAAGTTAAATTGGGAAGGAAGGAACGCGAATCAAATAGATATAATTGGGAGGCTGAAATTTAAATTCAAATTCAAATAAAATGAAAATGAAAAGGTTTATTGGCAGACTAGTCCATATGACAAATATTAGTAATACAATAACACTTCACATACTAAGGATAGAAATATATACAGTTGATTAGAAATAATACAGTACCGTAATGTCGAAGTTAAGTAGAGCTACAGACAGACGTTTTCGTACCATGAATTCAATAGTTTAGAAGACAAACGGCAGGAATCATGGATAGCTTGGATAATCGGGTTGGTTGATTTTTTAATGCTTTGCATCAGACTGCATTGAGCACGTTTTATTACCTCCGGGAAGCTCGGGACATTGCGGGTAGCAAACATTTGAGAAGCTGAGCATCTCGGGGATAATTTATGTAGGAGTCTAAAAGACCTGTTGTACGCCAAATTTAGGGTTCTGCCAGAACCTTTTTTATAATTCACCCAGAGTTGCTGTCCGTATATATTACTGCAGAAAGTACGAAAGAGAGTGTCTTTAGCTTCACTTGTACAGAACCGGAAGTTCCTTATAGTTATATTCGCTTTAACACAAAGGCTTCGAGATTGTTTTCTTATATCTGAGTTATCACTCAAGGAGCTGGTGATAGTTTAACCCAAATACTTAAATTCTTGTACTTCCTCAATTACTTCACCTCTTATTTTAAACCGAATATCAGCTGGCTGATTACAGTTTTTAGGTTGGAATTGCATAACCTTAGTTTTTGTAACATTAAAAAGAATATCATGTTTCTGCGAATACACTTCGTAGACTTTTAGTAGCCGATCCAGATCTTTAACAGAGGGACTTATTAACACCATATCATCGGCATAAACTAAGTTATTTATCCTTGTGTTATCTATACAACATCCCACTGTTGCCTCATTAAGTGAAGCAGTTAATCCGTCAATATACACATTAAACAGCATAGGAGAGAGCAAAGAGCCTTGCCTCACCCCGCAAGAGGAGCCAAAATATTCGAATAGTACATTGCTCCCCCAAACGATAAAAGATTGGTGGGAATACCAAAATTTCAATAAATTTAATATGTACATGGGAACCTTCCTGTCTTCTAGTTTTTTAAATAAAATATTGTGGTTCACTCTATCATATGCCTTACTTATATCTATGAAACAGCTATAAATAGTTGAATTACTGTCAGTGTATTTGGATATTATTTTCTTAAGTACATAGATACACAGATCAGTTGAGTGGGACCTTTTAAAACCAAACTGATTAGATGTCCATAGGTAATCATTTAATCGGAGTAACAACAGTTTTTCTAGTAGTTTCGAGAAGCAGGGAGCGACAACAATAGGCCTGTAATTATTGCTGGACAGAATGTCTCCATACTTATTTTTGACCAGGGGCAAGATATATACCCTCATGAACTCTGCAGGGATGTAGCTATGAGCAAGCATGGCTGATAAGAGCAATGATATATGTAGACATACCACGTCATTGGCATATTTTAAGTGCTCATTCGATAGGTCATCTACCCCTGACGCAGAACCAGTCTTTAACTCTTTAATTAACCTCTTTACTTCAGGAACTGATGTCAAAGTATTTTCCCTTGTCCCTCCCACAGGCGTTTCGCTGCAATCTATCTTAAGATTAAGATTATCCTTACTCACACTGTTAAGAATGTTTGAATAGTGGTTTTTCCACAGCTTTGCAATTTCGCCCTCCCCCGACACCCCATCGATAGTCGGAGGGAGTGCATTTTTGACACCCGTTTGATTCTTAACAAATTTCCAAAATTTGTTATGATCGTTATTTATGCGAGTTTCACAGGCTTTTGATGCTCGAATAGAATCTTCTTTCTGATAATAAAAACCCGCTCTAATAGACAGTTTATTTCCACAACAGTTGCGATGCCCACTGGCATCCTCCTCGGGTGGATACAGAAAAACGAATGAACCAAAAACAAGAGGGGAAAACAGTCCAGGGACCATTAAGAAATTCTCACCTAGGTTAGATCCCGTTCTCCCGACACCGGAAGGGCATTTTTTAAAGGGAACCGCTTATAAGTACATTCGCACAAATTTAAAACTATCTTCTTGTTCTATACATACAGATTCTATTATTTTATTTTTTACATAATTATTACATTTATTATTATATTTATTACATTCAATATTGCATTATTATTTATTACAGAAATTATAAATTTATTATTACATTGATTATTACATTGTTGTTTATTATACAGAAATTATAAACCGAAAAACGAATGAAAAAGGCGAGAAGGAAACAATCCAGAAACCATTAAGAAATTCGCACCCAGGTTAGATCTCGTTCCCCCGACACCAGAAGGGCATTTTATTAAAGGGTCCCGCTTATAAGTACATTCGCACAAATTAAAACTATCTTCTCGTTCTCTATATACAGAGTCTATTATTTTGACATAATTACTGCATTTATTATTGCTTTTACGTTTTTTAACATTTATTATTATTATTATTACCTTTACCTTGTATGGTAAATAGCATTTTACAATTAATATGCAATCATTCTTCACTTGTAATTCAATGCCTAACAATCTTACATTATCGCTTGTTAAAATTTTTATATGTTTTGACAAATTTTTCCTTATTAAAAAAGCAACATCACCAAAAGGCCTACCGTACATTAATTCACTTGACAAGTCTACTGCTGATGACGCATGGTACATAAAGTCATCATGGATGGTAGAGAGGAATTTTAGCTCTTGCTTAGGTAGCCAGTGCTCTTGGCAGGAGTATCAAATTATGCACTGTCACAGATTTTATGAACATCTACAATTGAATTCCTTACTGACCTTACGTTATATGAGACTATTTTCAACAAGTTATCCGCCATGACTGATAGAAAATTTATTATTATTATTATTATTATACACATAGTACAAATTTCAGGGATTACAGTAAGGGCGCCTATTATTATTATTTTATTATTTTTTTTTTTATGATTATTATTATTATTATTTTTCTTGTTATCAAATCTCCTGGAAAAGTGAATAACCTCCTTGACAGTAATACCGTCTGGCCACTGAATCACATTGTACAGGTTGAACTGCGAGTTTACACCTCTAATTATTGCTTTAAATGAGTTATAATACGGAGAATTTGTGTTTAGTTTATTAACTAACAATATAGTGTGTTCACCACAGACTTCTTCCACCATGTGTCGAATATCGCTTTCCTCGTTCCAGAGCTGAATTCGCGAGAAAAAGAGGGTGAGATTCCTCACCAGTGGCCTTGCTGCGGGGACAGGTTGAGGAACCCTTCGTGAAGTGCATCTTTTAACCGTAACCCACCCGTCATCTTCCCTCAATCTCCCTGAGGCAGGGTTCGCCTGACTGAGGGATGGGTGGCACGACCTTGGGGGAATAGGAGGCTCCTCCCCTACTCTGTGGCTTGGTGAGGGTCTGTTAGCAGTCTTTATATCCTGACGGACGCGCGTGCCCCTCCTTCTTCGATAGGAGGGGGGGGGGAACTGCACGCCGAGCGAGGCGTTTGAGTAATCGAACACCTCTCCCCTGCAGTCGAAGGTAAAGAAGAGGGCAGTGATACTTCGTCTCTTGGCACCGAACAGTCCCTGTTCCTAATATTAATCTTGTCGAAGGTGTTGACACTCACCACCTGTCGATCCATTGTGAAATGAGAGCAGAAGTCCTTTCCTGAGCAGGAGGGAGGTTGACCGCTTCCCCTGCAGGCTGCGTTTCACCCCACATTCGGAGGTGGAGTTGGGGGAGGGGATTTCGTTTCCCTCGCTGCCCGACGCAGGTTCTTGGAGTTTTGACTTGTTGAACGACTTCCAAGTAACTAGGCTTCGGGAGGAGCGTCTCTTTCAACGTATCTAACTCAGACCGAAATTGTTCTAGCGAAATCGCATTTTTCTGATTTGACACCATGTGTTGGTGTTTCACTTCAATTAAAGACTTTTGTATCTCATTATACTGTTTGAGGAGCACCGAAACGTCTACATTACCCATTGAGATTACCGATATTCTATGGAAGTTAGTAACGTAGAAGGTAATATTGTTCTCATTATCCCGGAGGGTCGACACTTTATTTATAATGTCTTTTAGGATATTCTCGTTTCTAGAATTACCTCTACGAGTTGGGTTGGTAGCACTGAACAGCGTGTTTAACTGTACCCATGTTCTATTTCTTCCGAATCATAGAAATCATGACAAACAGATACGAGAAGGTCTGACCTAATATGATCTACTTTGTCAAATATAAAACATAAAGGATTTTCTACAAGATCACGATTTTCAGCAGACGATCCCACTGTACCTGTATCGATGGAGGAGCAGGCTTGTGGGGGAGCGTAGATGGTAGGAGTGGTTCGGGTGGAGGTGGAGGGAACGCCGATAGGGGTTCCACTTCTCGTCCCTTTAAATAACGCTCCAGATACCACCGGTTCAATGCTCAGACATCTTTTCACATTAAGAATTACGAAACTATCACTATGACACATTAAGTATATACGCGGAGTCACTGTAAGATCAGGAACGTAATGAAACATACATTTCCCGCGGTCACCGTCAAAAACCTTTACTATTAAACGGAAGATTCGCGTGTAGATGAGGGGGGGCAGGAGGAGAGGAAGGGGATGCTAATAGGAGTACCCGCTTCTCGTCCCTTTAAATCACGTTCCAGATACCACCAGCTCCATGCACAACCATCCTTTCACATTAATTATTACGACTATTACCCACTATGATATGCTAAGTATATACGCGGGATCAATGTGAGTTCATGAACATAATAATATCTAAATTTCCCGCGGTAACAGACAAAAAACTTTATAATTTAAGGGCAGATTCGAAGCCCAACCGAGAGGCATCCTCTCCTCGTGAGGATATAACTCAATATAACTCAATATCATTCAATTAAATTGAATGGAAAGTATAATTTTAAAAAAGGGTATATAAAATTATTAAAAAAAAGAATTAGAAAAAATAGTCTTGATCTAAAAATATAATGGAGGAAAAGCCGTGTATACAGGGTGTTCCATAAGTCCGATCTCATAGAGAAATTTATTTTAAATTAATTTACAAAAATAATATATTAGACCTAAACAAATGTTCAAATTGATGTCTTGTTTTGGGACCCTTTTTTTTGTTTTAAGTAGAATAACACGCAATGGCTAATAGAAAGCGAGCTACACTCGTGAGGAAAAGCCCTCCGCCATTGCGTGTTATTCTAACCTGCAAGAAAAAATAAAAAGGTCCCAAAACAAGACATCAATTTGAACATTCTTTTAGTTCTAATGTATTTCTTTTGTAAATTTAATTTAAAATAATTTTTCCTATGAACTGGACTTATGGGACACCAATTATATATATATATATATATATATATATATATATATATATATTATATATATATATACAGGGTGGGTCGTAAGTTTCCATACATAGGAAAAATAAACATTTTTTTATGGACAACCATTTTTATTTATATAATATGCTCTACATGGTTGCCATTGTTTTGAAAACACATTTCAATACGTGTTCCCCACTGTTGATGAACACGCATTAGCACAGTTGACGTTATGCTTGTAATGGCGTTGGTGATACGTTCCTTTAGATGATTTATGTCTCGTATCTTTTCCTGATACACCATGGCCTTCAAGTGCCCCCAAAGATAGAAATCAAGGGGGGTGAGATCTGGGGATCTGGAGGCCACTCCACAGGACCACGCCGACCAATCCAAGCATCCGGAAACTGCTGCTGATCCAAATACCGACGCACGTGAAGACCATAATGAGGTGGAGCTCCATCTTGCTGGAAGTAAACTGGGAAGTTACCTTCCTCGTTTAGCAGGGATGGGAAAATCTCTTCTTGCAACATGCTAAGATACCTTTCGGCATTAAGATTCCACTGACAAAATTGGTCCAATAATTCTGTCACCCCATATCCCGGCCCCACCATCACTTTACCGGCACCTTGCATCTTCGTCGGACTCAGCCAGTTAGGGTTAGCATTACTCCAATAACGTATGTTTGCCGATTAACCTCTCCATTGACGTAAAAATTTGCTTCATCAGTAAACAAGATCTTACGTCAAACGCATATTCTTAGGGTATCTGAAACATAAAAACAAACGTTTAATTTTTCCTATGTATGGAAACTTACGGCCCACCCTGTATATATATATTCTAATTCTTTTTTATAATAATTTTATATACCCCTTTTTTTTATATATCCTGTCCCAACGCTGGATCCTATCTGCTTTGCAGATAGCTGGTGAGGGAAGTTATATTTTTTGGACCTCTTTGCGAGTAACCCGTTGCCCACGTCGGGCTAACATCATGAAAAAGAAAAAAAACTATAGTGTTTGTCATGTACCCTTACTTATTCGGACTATAGTGGATTTAATTTTCCCACAATAGTTCCTTGTTCCATGCACGGTCTGTGTGTATCATATATATATATATATATATATATCAGTGGCGTGCGGTCCATGGAAGCAAGGAAGCAATGCTTCCCTATTCAAAGAAAGAAGAAAATGCTGTATTATACTTTAAAGTTTAAACAGTTCAATATGTGATAATAATTTGTACAAAATCATTTATTATACTATTTATAGCATTTGATTGGTAATCAGGTGGATACATAGTATATACATTGGTTGCCGTTCGTGCAAAAACTTTAAGAAAGCCGACGCAAAAAATCTCGAGTTGGACAACAATTGACGAAATGCATCCTTTTTCCCAATGACTTTCGCTTTTTTTTACTGTTACAAATTGTTTCTTTCCATTCTAAAACTCATTTAATGTTTAATAATGTAGTATTTACTGAATACAACAAGTTTCATATATAGTTTTTCTACTAAAAAATTCCATGGCCATGTTAAGCGAAAAAGAATATATATTTATCGTTATTTTATCCTTCCCTATGTCAAAAGGAAGCAATTTAGAAATCGCTGTCCAGATCTTATAGTTAATTTTCTTGAAATATCTGGCAACTTTACGTGCTGTCTGCTGTCATTCTCTCATTTAAAGCGAATATGTAACTACGCTAGAAATGCGCAAGGGGAAGAAAGGCTTGCAAGTTTAGCTTTAATCTCAATTGAGAAAAAGCTTCTTAAGGATATGAAAACCGATGCCTTTACGAAGAAATAATAGATATATTTAATAAAAAAGAAAGAAGAATAGAATTAACCTATAAGTAAAGTAAGTAGATGATTATATGGTTTTGTTTTTTATATACGAGTATTTTAAAGTTTTATTTTTATTTTATATAATCTTGTTGTTTTTGCTTGAATTGCTTCCCCTTGACGAAAAATCACCGCACGCCACTGATATATATATATCGAAAATGAAAAAAATGATAACGTATTTACAAAATGTTTAAATTTTAAAATAAAAAGATAAAAAAAAAGTATTTGGATGAAGAAAACTAACTTCACTTGTTTTAATCAAACAAATGAAAAACGGGAAAATATTCTTTGCGACGGACACGCATTTATGAAGATTAAATTATATAAAAGTATATCTCAAAATATTTTTACCTTTACGTCAACAGAGATTCAGTTAAATCAGTGGATCATACACACACACACACACACGTGTTTGGTTACTTTAAATAATAGCGATATGGGATCACCTGAAGATCAGGGGCCCCCAGCCTTCTTTAGTTAGCCTTATAAGGCTAACTAACGAAAATAACTCACTCTAAATAACCTAATTAACTTAGCCTAGCCTAGTTAATTCACTTAACATCCAATCTAACCTTAGAGTTACATTAACCAATTTAAGATCGGAGGGAACAACCCCCTGCGATAAAGATTTATTAAAACTTTGGGATCACCTGAAGACCAGGGCCCCCAGCCTTCGTTAGTTAGCGTTATAAGACTAACTAATGAAAATATCACTACTTAACCTAACCAGTCGTTAGGTCAACTGTACGCCCTTGACGATTGGTTAGGTTAGGTCGTGATATTTTCGTTAGTTAGCCTTATAAAGCTAACTAAAAAAGGCTGCGATGACGGATCTTCAGGTGATCCTTCAAGTTTGAAAGAGCCATTGCGCACGGTCCGTTTTATGCCTCTTATAGGCTATCTTCGATTGCTTTTTCTATAGTTATATCCCACCATTTAGGTTGCGCATTTAACCCTTTCAGGACGACTGGTACAAGTTGGTAACGTTTCATATACACACATTCATAACAACCCGACAAAAACGTTTTGCCTTAAAGGATTAATTCACCCCTCTTAACTCTCCTAGGTAAACAGTGTTCGTTTAAATTTATGAATATATTCTTGAAATTATTCGACATACCAAGAACACTATCTACTGTTAACAGTTCACCCCAATTTGTTGAAGTTAATAAATCTCTAAAGTCATCGAAATTTGCCCTCCTAAAATCATGCACCATGAAACTATTTAACTCTCTAGAAGTTTTAACATTAACCAAAAAACGTATCATGTTATGATCGCTATTGCATAAACTTTCTCCGACGTCTACATTCTGAACTAAATTATCATTTGCCGTTAAAACTAAGTCTCAAATGTTTCCACCGCCGCGGGTCGGCTCCAAAACCGTTTGAAAGAGAAAATTATCTTGTTGAAAATCTATCAAACAGCATCGCTGTTTAAGGTAATGAAATGAATGTTTGGGCAGTTGAAGTCCTATGCAATAATTAATTTCTTATACGTAATTATGCTACTTAAAATGTTATACAGTTTAACGTCTAATTCTACTCTTTGTAAGGAGACCTATACCATACAACCCCCAAAATTAAAGACCAAGTTATTAGCACTAATTTCTATGCACCTCGGTGGTGTAGTGGTTAACGTCGCTGACTACGAATCCATTGGCCCTGGGATTGAGATCCGGTGACGGCAGGCTGCGCGCAGCAAACCCAGCTGTTCATCCTTCCACACAATAAAAAAAAATTGGTTGGTAGATAAATAGGTACCCTGGGTAGCCTAGTCGTTAAGACGCTGGGCTGGTGGTGGTGCGTAGTTCGGATTCCACGTTAAAAACTGTAGGTCTAAGGTGGAGTGACAAGCCTGAACTTCGTCAGAATGAACAATTCGGGCGGAAGCTAAATCAAGGCTAATCAAGACCAAGGCTAATTATATTTAACTGGTCATTGGCATTAACCGTCTTTCCAACTGGACGAAGATTTTCTTTACGGTATGAGAGTACATCCCTTCTCATTTTACCATTTCTCCTCTCGCTAAAATGTTTATAACCTTTAATATGGGTTTCACCGATAAAGTCCCTATCCGCACTTTTGATCCACGGTTTAGTTATTGCCATAATGTCGTTAATTTCAACGTGAACTAATGCTTTAAATTCTATTTACACTTGGGTAAATTTGTTAGTTAACATGTTGGCCGACATATTAACTAATAAATTGGTAAATCTCTAGGAGCGCTCCATTTTTCAATATTAAACATACACTCTTAAAACATATACCATTTGAAAGCTCACATTTTTCTGAGTCTAAAAATGTAGTAATCTAAAAGTATCAATAGCAAATAAAAAGTAACTAGGTTTAAATATAAAACCCTATACCGATGAATTTGTGATGCGTGATCTTTACGGGGGCGGAGCCCCCGTACCCCCGAGACCTAAATTATACAAATGATAATGTAATAACATATTCATGTTAGGTTAGGTTAGCGTAACAATTACCAAAAATACCATCTTACAACACAGACTGAAGATTTATAACTTAGCCAACCTTTATAATGTACTTAATGACGTCACGCGTCAAACAATTAATTAAATCTAGTTACTTTTATTTGCTATTGATACTTTTGGATTACTACATTTTTAGACTCAGAAAAATGTGAGCTTTCAAATGGTATATGTTTTATGAGTGTATGTTTAATATTGAAAAATGGAGCGCTCCTAGAGATTATCCAATAATTTACCTCAGTGTAAACATTTAACATGGTCAAAAACATGTTATCTAACATGTTAGTTTAGCCTGTTTTGTGAACGCTCCGGAGTGAAAAACATTTTATTGATAGGACATGTGAGGCGATAGTCATACGTAGGGTTGCCAACCTATTTCGATAAAAATTTCTCCAAGTATAGAAAAATTTATCGCCATATATACAGTATCTATATATATATATATATATATATATATATATATGAAAATTATTTCACGAAAGTAACATGTGAAAAATATTTATGATGAGTAAAACCACGAAGGAAAGGAAACACAGAATGGTGCTCAAGCGCTTTCGTCTAATGACATCCTCAGGAACATTGAAGTACATAAAGAGTTACAGCCTATATATAGGTTACAGAAAATATATATACAGTACTAGCCAAATTATTAGGAATTTTTTAAAAATTTCATTTTTTGGTATAAAATGTTAAATTAAACCAATTTTAAACGTTGAAAAGTTATTTATTCTACACAAGAATACATGGTCATTATTTAGCAATAGTTTAGTACTTAGTTTGACCCCCTTAGCTGCCTTAAGGGCTGCGACACGCTTCGGCATGCATGAATCAATTTTTTGCATAATTCCTTAATACGTGTAGAGTGAACCAGACTTGAATAAGTCGCTCTATGAGTTGGTGTTTTGTTGTTATCGGCGTTTCATGGATTACGTCCTTCAAATACACCATAAACTTTCGATTGGGTTCATGTCTGGAGAATTTCCAGCCCATGGGAGCAACCGAACACTATTTTCATGACACCATTTTTTAACCGACTTTGCCGTGTGGCATGGAGCTGAGTCTTGTTGAAAAATCCAACGTCTTATTACCATACCATTCCCTTATTTGAGGCAGTAGACGTCTTCTTAGTACTTCTATATACTTGACTTGGTTCATATTCCCCTCAACAATGCTCAAACGACTAGTTCCATGCACAGAAATTGCTCCCCAAACCATGATCTTTTGTGGAAATTTCACCGTTTTCATCAGACACTCAGGCAAAAATTCTTCTCCAGGCCTCCTTCTTACACTTTGAACCACGATCGTCAAGCACGGCAATCGTTGACTCACCGGAGAACACCACCTGCAATCAAAGAAAGCCCTGTGAAAGAGTCAGTGCATAGCGTATGAAGTACAGCTAAAACGAAGTACAGTACTTGCTGCTTTACAGATATTTTTACTGCAGTTTTATCACGTACTGTAAATACACTTCTATGCATACTGTATTTACTGAATTAACATTCTATTTAATGTTAAATATTATTCTTACCTGTTCCCAATCCTCACTAGTCCAGTTAATGTGTTCCTTTGCCCATGCAAAACGTGCCTTCTTCATAGCCTCAGTGAGCCTGGGCTTCTTCTTGGGCGGTAGGCTTTGAAGCCGGCAGTTAGAAGCCTCCTGTTGACTGTTCTACGACTAATATTGATGCCATCAGCCGCTAGACTACTGGAAATGTTTTTGCAAGTAGCTCTTCTATTTCTAAGAGACAAAATTGCAATCTGTCTATCAGTTTCTTGGAGTCGTTACCCTTTTTCTGCCGCATCTTCCAACCCTTTTGGGGCCTACATTTTCTCCAAATACCATTTTTTTTCTTAATACGAAGTACTGACTGTGGTGAAACATGGAGTTTGGCAGCGATTTCCTTTTGTTTAAATGTAGAGAAGTTAATAAAACCGTATTGCCCAATTTTCCGTGGACTCAAGTCATTCTTTCGCCCCATTTTCAATTCACTTAAAAACTGTAACAAATAATTGCCGAAATTGGGTAAATACACTATTTAAATTAAACGGTAGTTACAATGACACGTAAAAGAAAGAGAAACACACCCGCATCGCACGACAACCAAACGACAACTGACGAACAAACACGCTTCGTTCGACTAAAGAATTATGCAAAAAATTGATTCATGGCATGCCGAAGCGTGTCGCAGCCATTATGGCAGCTAATGTGGGTCAAACTAAGTACTAAACTATTGCTAAATAATGACCATGTATTCTTGTGTAGAAATAAATAACTTTTCAACGTTTAAAATTGGTTTATTTAACATTTTATACCAAAAAATGAAATTTTAAAAAAATTCCTAATAATTGGCCAGTACTGTATATATATATATATATATACATACAGGGTGTCCGAGAATTATCTGTACAATTTTTGGCTGTTATTAAAAGTCAACCATGAAGTGTAGAAATACCAGTGTTGTCCCATTTACAGAGAATCTCATTAAGTTTTTTCTGATACCAAGTTTTGACAAGTTTTTTAGAAATTCGAGTGTGTCCGAACATTATCTGTACAATTTCATCTTTTAATAAAATTCTTGATAACACGTAAAATTCTTAAACAAGATTATTTGAATCTGTATTTTCAAAAGTTTCTTTTATTAAAGTAACGTTGTTACAAACATTCGATATGTGCACCATTAGTGATTCGCAAAACATCCAATCGATACTCCAAATGTTGCCATGTACGCTGCAGCATATCCACATCAATTCGCTCAATAGCAGCTGTGATTCTTGCTTTTAAATCATCAATGTCTGTCACCCGCGTACATTTCTAAAAAACTTGTCAAAACGTGGTTATCAGAAAAAACTTAATGAGATTCTCTGTAAAATGGACAAACTGGAATTTCTACACTTCATGGTTGACTTTTAATAACAGCCAAAAATTGTACAGATAATTCTCGGACACGGGTATATATATTTTTTTTCCTTCAATGTTTCTCCGCGCCCTTAGGATCGCCAGTCCGGAATACATCGATGCCGAATTGAAAAAAATCAACGATATTGGAAGTGATCTGTGTTATCCATCTGCGTTTATGGAATCTTGTCTCAACAAAGCAAAACGAACTTTCTATCGTGTGAATAATAACACTCGTACTTTGTCAAAGAATATTTTAGTACTTCCATTTTTCCCGGGCTTTTTAGGCATTGCTAATGTACTTAAACTTTTGGATATTAATGTAGTATTTTCATATAACAATATTGTGAAAAATATCATAGTAAAAAATAGCCCTACCAATAATTCAGGCATTATCTATAAAATTGGTTGTAAACAATGTGATTCCTTTTGCATAGGTCAGACGGGAAAGGATTTGCACACACGTATAAAACAGCATCAATATTCTGTTAGAACGGGACAGTCGTCCAGTGCCCTTTTTGTCCATTTGTCAGAGTTATCCCTCTGTATTGATTGGAATAATGCTAATAATGTTAATAGAAATATTCTTGAGTCTGCCATTATCCAACTTACAAATAACTTTAACATAAGCAAAGGTCTTTTTCAACTCGATCCTGTTGTTTTGAATTCCTTCAGAACAGATTTAGATAAAGGGTAGAACGCTAAATCTTTGGTAAACGTGTACGCTACTCTAATAACTTTTATTTTTCAATTTATTTTTATATATGTCGAACTTAAACAAGAAGGGCAGAGTGCTAAAACCTGGGCAGATTTCCAGTATAAATTTGTAATTTTTTTTTTTTTATCTATAACATTGGTTGGAAACAATTCATTTAATCTTGTGCTAAAAATTGGTAGTTTTTCCTTACAAATTTGTATGCTCCTCACACAATCCTTTATGTTTAATTTTTATTTTTAATTCTCCGTTTATTGTATATATATATATATATATATATATATATATATATATATATATATATATATTTTCTGTAACCTATATATAGGCTGTAACTCTTTATGTACTTCAGTGTTCCTGAGGATGTCATTAGACGAAAGCGCTTGGCACCATTCTGTGTTTCCTTTTCGTGGTTTTATTCATCATATATATAGGCTGACCATATTTCCTTGAGACAAAAACGGGACATTGGGATGGCAAAAAAGGGACGGGGGTTATGTAATATTCTGTATTCATGAAAAAGTAAGTACATAAACCGGGACAAAATTGACACTTTTATTAAAACGACGGGACGGCCAGGAAATATAAAAAAAACGGTACTGTCCCGTTCAAAACGGTACGTATGGTCAGCCTATATATATATATATATATATATATATATATAAATTTGCCGAAATTTGGCGTCAAATTTTTCCTATTTTTGGCGAAATTTTTATCGTAATAGGTTGGCAACTTTGCGTATGACAACATCGTCTCACGTGTCATATTAATTAACAAAGTGTTTTCGCTCTGGAGCGTTCACAAAACAAGTTAAGCTAACATGTTACACTGGGGTAAATTTGTTAGTTAATATGTCGGCCAACATGTTAACTAACAAATTTACCCCAGTGTAAATGCGACTTTACGCTGCCCGCATTAAAAAACATTACTTTTAAACTATTTTTTGCGTTACTGTTTGTTCCTTTATACTCCTTGAGTTTCCTTGAGGCCGACGAGTTATATTCCTAAAGGAGAAAGAACTATCTCACTTTACCTACGTTTTACGTAAATCTTTACTCACTTTTTGATCAATCAATCTCCCGAGTCGCGAATTACCTATTTCATTCGAGTGAACGCCATTTTGAATGAACAAATCTGCCGAGTTAAAATCTCACCAACAGTTAATGAACTCTAATCCTTCAAGGACGCACATCGCTTCTAATTTAGTATTGGAGTAAATTGCCTTACTTAACAATCTATTTCTTTCATAAATTCCCGGAAGAATCCCAGAAATCAGTCCATTAGTTAACTTCTCTTTCAAGGATTTAATCAAACTTCGATATTTAGGTAACAAATCTCCTATTCTATTACTGAAATGATACAAATTCAGGCGCGGATACGGTTGGGGGGAGAGGGGGACTTAGAATTTGTCGTGCCAGTGTCATGTAAATATTGTCAGCTCAATATTATATAATATTATGCAGTAATATTCTTCTTCTTCCGCAGCTTATTATCCCATCTTTACATGGGGTCGCTGTTTTTGGTTCGTCTTCTCCACTCTCCTCTGTCGTATACCGCGTCCTCCTCCAAGTCCTTCTCCCTGATGTCCGCCACCACACAGTCCCTCCATCTCGTCTTCGGTCTTCCTCTTCTTCTCCGTCCCGGCAACTCCATCTCCAACACTCTGCGCCCCACATACTCCTCCTCTCTTCTCCTGACGTGTCCATACCACCTCAGCCTGGCCTCATGCACCTTCTTAGATGCTTCCGCCACCTTCACTGTTCCATTATGCAGTAATATTAAAAATTATGCAGTAATATTAAAAATTATTAATTACTAAAATACGAGATGTCATTCAGGTTAAAGCTAGGGGAGTTAAGCCCCCGCACCCCGCGCCTGAAATCATTCCGTTAATGTAGTAGGAAGCGCTGATCAGGTATCAGAGCACTGAGAGTTCTTAAATGATACACATTTTTTTAGACTTTTTATTTTATTTTATTTATGTGTTTGTGACAGATGGGAATTCTCGAGATATTAAACTACAGTATATTAAGCTATTTTGGGAAGCCACGCCTCTCTCCCTTTCTTTCTTTTTTTCGCTCCTCCCCTTTTTTCATTATTAAAAGAGTGCTGCTTGAGGGAGGGCTAGTTAAAATACAGTAAAAGTAGTATGTTTCCCTTTGTCAATAAATTTAGTAGGAGGCGCTGGTCGGGTCTGGTTTCAGAGCACTGGAAGTTCTCAGATGATACCCCATTGTTAGAGAAGGGAAGCTTGATGGGATCTCTCGGGAGCCAAAACCTCCGAATAGATTTTTCAATTTTAGGGATGCTACTTAGGTTCACCGTATAAGAATGTTAGTACTTTTTAGGTAAGCCCCGGAATATATAACTTAGCTAGCTAGAGAAAGTTCTATAGTTTTATATAGAAGTAGCGACGCTCCCTTTTACAATAAATGTAGTAGGATGCGCTGGCCGGGTCTGGTTTCAGAGTACTGGGAGTTCTCCGATGATGGGAAGCTTGATAATATCTCTCGGGAGTCAAAATCTGCGAATAGTCATACTCATACTGATCTTGAGGGAAACTACTTAGAGTGGAACTTTGGTTTTAAATATTGTACATCATAATTTCGTAAAAAAAAAATTATGCATATTATGCATTATTATCCTCCATTATGCATTTTCATTTGCTATTTCTATCTTTTCTACTTCCTTTTTGGGTTAGCCTAGAATGGATCTTAGGGTCTTTGTTAACTTGTAACTCTGTAACTCTGTAACCTAGCGTAACCCAACCTACTGTAGTCTGACCTTCATTATAGTCCTTGTCCTTATTATATTTAATGATTTTCAATAGAAAATAGGGAGCAAGTGTAGTTTACGTCCCCCTGTGGTGCCTAGTGTACAGTAGTTTACGTTCCCCTACATTATCCTAGTGTAGTTTGCGTTCCCCAACTTTGTCCGCGTATACTTAATCAAATAAAACGTTAAAACTAACGAAAATATTACGACTTAACCTACCAATCGTCAATATATATATTATAAATTGACGATTGGTTAGGTTAAGTCGTAATATTTTCGTTAGTTTTAACGTTTTATTTGATGGATTCATTTAAAAAAATGTCTCCTAAAGATCCTAGTGTAGTTTACGTTCCCCAACTTTGAATTAGTGTAGTTTGTGTCCCGTTTTGCGTCGTCAGGGGGACGTAAACTACACTTGCTCCAAAAATAGACATTAATTCTAAAGATTCTCACAGTTTCATAGGGTATCCAAGAACACACACACACACACACACACTCAAACACACACAGATAATACATAAAAGATGAATTAAAATCTTAATGACTAATTTAATGCAGTACTATTTTCATCTAAAATTAAAATGACGTAACAAAACAGTTCGTCTGTATTTTACAAACTATTTTTTACTAATAATTAATTAATGAACTGAAAATGAACATTAAAATTAAACGTTGTAACTTCTTTGAAAGATTCAGAAGTTTCCCACAAAAGTAATAATTAGATCTGACAAATGAAGCGAAAGCATTTCTCTGAAAGGAAATATCAATTAATGCAATAAAAGAAAGAGTGATCGAATGCGTTTTAAGTACCGGGTGTCCCATAATTTCGTTTATCTCCCCCTTACCCTCTTTACCCCTTGCCCTATTATAGTAGGAAAAGGTTCATGGGTAAAGCGACTTATTGGACACGCTGTACAATAACCGCGCGTGAATAAACTGAAAGAGGGAAACTAGGAACTAGTGGGATTCGAACTCGCGTGGATGGCGTGATCGGTAGGAGCGCTAACTCTAAAACCACGTTACGGGTCGCGGGTTTGAAACCCACTAGTTCTCGGTTTCTAACTGTACTGCTTTTTCCTCTCTCTAAAAATTAGTGAAACTTTTTATGCATAGTGGGGGCAAAATTTGGGGTAAAATTTGGAGCAAAATCAAAGGGTATATTATTGATTCCATTTTTACTGTAACCGGTATTCACGGACCTATTTGGTCGATGGGACATTCTATGAATACTCTAAAAACTAATTTAATCTAACCTGACCCAACTTAACTAAGCTTAACCCAGCTTAGTCTGTACTAACCAAACTTATCCTAACTTAATGTAATCCATAATAACTTGTCGAGTAAATGTCACAGCGAGAGAATGACGTTTGTCGACAAGACATTCTATCGACAAGTTTTATTTGATTAGCTTATTAAGTTTATTAAGTTAGGTTAGGTTAAGTTTGTTAAGTTAGGTTAGGTTAAGTTTGTTAAGTTAGGTTAGGTTAAGTTTGTTAAGTTAGGGTAGGTTAAGTTTGTTAAGTTAGGGTAGGTTAAGTTTATTAGGTTAGGTTAGGTTAAGTTTGTTAAGTTAGTGTAGGTTAAGTTAATTAAGTTAGGTTAGATTAAGTTTGTTAAGTTAGGGTAGGTTAAGTTTATTAAGTTAGGTTAGGTTAAGTTTGTTAAGTTAGGGTAGGTTAAGTTTATTAAGTTAGGTTAGGTTA
This sequence comes from Bathynomus jamesi, assembly GCA_023014485.1. Taxonomy (NCBI): domain Eukaryota; kingdom Metazoa; phylum Arthropoda; class Malacostraca; order Isopoda; family Cirolanidae; genus Bathynomus; species Bathynomus jamesi. The sequence continues at coordinate 35,515 of JAJOZX010004497.1, forward strand.
AGTTAGGTTATTAGGGTGTCGATTAAATTCCCCGCCGACAAAATATCAATAGGTCCTTCCTTACATTTACGAAAACAAACATAGCCACAACAAAATTTATTTAATCATAACATTCATCTCACACCGAAATGATAGTTCAAATGAATAATAGTTTACTATTTATAAGAAAAAAATATCATATGATCCAAACCAAAAGGAATTCGGAGCCAGGAGGTTTCCTCCACCAAGAAGTTCGATCGCTCAAAGAAAAATTTCGGGTATTTTTACCCAAAACAAAACATGACCTTATTGTACACAGATGTCAGCCTGAGCTACGTCGCGCCATTTGTTGACGTCCGATGCTGATTTGTTCAATCAGAATCAAAATCAGATTCGATATTTTTTAACAGCATCCAAATGAAATTTAATTTTTCAATTAGCTTCGAAATTAATCTAACTTCTGTCAAAATCGAGATAACTTTTGACATTTTAATTTGAATCGAAAGCATATTTTTTTATTTATTTTTAATCAGTATCAAAGGTGTTTTTTTTTTTTTGGGTTTTTTTTTGTCAGAATCGAAAATGGGATATTTTTGTCGCATTTTGAACCGAAATTCGATTAAAAGATTATGTTTCTATTACAGCTGGAATCGATTTTTTTTAAGTCGAACGAGGACTCGGAATCTATTCCAAACTTGAGGATGGAATTACAATTTAAATCGCTTCCTCAAGATTTGGAACTACCGCCGTACTGACAACAAAGCTTAAATCAGTGGGTATTGTTCGAGTATTGGCGAAAAAGAACTTACAGACGCAAATTTATTATAAGTACAATTACTGTACTTAAATAAGATGTAAAAGAGAAAAGCCAATAAAGTGAGAAACGACGAGCTACTAATTACCAACACTACACCGCACAGTGCCACAAATGGGTTAAAAAACGGTCAAAAACCAAAAATAACAAATTTAAGTAAATTCTATTACAACCATTTCCACGTCAAAATAAAACACTCCTACTTACTGATTTAAGTATTTGAAATTTTATTCTCTTACATTAAGGCAAGAAAAATCTACGAAATAATATACATTGTCTTAAAATATCTTGGAGGGGACAAAATATGTTTGTTCTAATAACTTACTTGAAGTTACTATATCACAAAAAATTGTCTGTAGTTTCATGTTCTGCTTAGTTCTATTGAAAGAATAAACAGTTTAGAACATTTTCATGCATATTTTTTTATTGAAAACTAAAAAGATAGCATTAATTAAAACAACTATGGCAATATCATAGATTACAGATTAAATTGTTATCTAGAAAATGTGTAAAATTAGCAAAACAAAAAATGGGGGATTTTGGGGAATGTAATTTTTGTGTTAAACATTAATGCAACCTTTAAGTAAATCAAAGAAACAAAACGTTTTTGCGACTATTTGCGACTTTGCGTGTTAGAACATGTTTTTCATGTATTAACTAACATTGCAAAATTTGAATCTTATTGTCGAAAAGCTGCTACGACTATTGTAAATTTATATCCATGGTATAAAATTCCTGCTTCAGTACACAAAGTACTTCTACATGGAGGTTTGGTGATGAAAAATCATCTATATCCAATTGGTTCTTATTCAGAAGAATGCCAAGAATGTCTACATAAAGTAATAAGAAATGTTCGTCTCCATCATTCCAGAAAAACATCTCGACTGAATACTATGCAAGATCAAATTCATTATCTTTTAGTATCAAGCGATCCAGTCATTAGTACAGTTCGAAAAAAGAATAGAAACCCCAAATTGAGAGAGATGTCAGAAGAGGCACGTTCACTTTTAAAAGAGAGTGAAATATTAGAGAATTTAAATATTAGTTCTGATGAGGAAGATATGTTCTAAATATGAAGTTTTTGTAATTTTGTTTACACTATTTACACTTTTTTTCATATCAGTTGTCACACTTATTTTGGGGGAATTAATTTCATAAACTTTAAGAGGTATTACGATGTTTTTTATTTACCCCTTCTGATATAGTGGCAGGTTATCAAATAATGTTTTAAACAATAGATGTGTATAGTGATTAAAATGAAACCATACTTATTTTAGTATGTCATTTGACAAAATCTGCAAACATAGGCCTAATTAACAATTATCTGTTTAGTATATTTTAGTAATTTGAGAAACTTAGGAAACTACAGTAGGTCATAACCTATTGATTTGGAATATTATTATTATTTATAGAAAAATCACTCAATATGTCACCATTACATATATACAAAAGGTACTAAACATAATTTTTTATTAAAATAAATCATAATTAAACATTTCAACTACATAAAACTAAGTACAATTGAAAAAAATAATTTTGGCCGTTTTTTAACCCATTTGTGGCACTGTGCGCCGGTTCGAGTCCCAATAGCTTCTAGTCCCCTACTTTATTGATTTTTCTTTCTATTTAACAAATACAAAATTGCTTTATCTAAAAAATTTAACGTTAAATCAATACATCTGATAATGACTATACAAACTTTCGTAATCGTTACGATTTCCTAAAAAACGATGAAAGCGTGATGTGGTATGTCAGGGAGCAGTTTTAAACCTCTTCCAAGTTCTAAAAATTAAAAAGAGAGAGAGAGAGAGAGAGAGAGAGAAACTTCAAGATCCGAACAGCACAACATCGGGGCGCGAGATTCTTCAATAATGAGGATAAAAATAATTTCTTTCTCGTTCCAGCTTTTGAGGACCCCAAAAACTATTCAGAACTCGAGTTTATAAAAAATTCTTGAGAAATGTTTGTCATTAGCTTCGCATGGCATGAGACAGGACGAGAGCAGAAGCCGGGTTTTCCAGAATGCAGAGAAAACGAAAAAATTGAAAGAAGCTATGCCAAAGCAACGGATATCCAGAGAAGTTAAAAAAAAGCAAATATTTGTAAAAGATATAAACACGTGTTCAAATGACTACCCAGGGGTATATGGGTATTTAAAGAAAAAACAATCAAAATTTCTCAGTCTGACTATTTATGTTTATTTATTTATTTATATAATAATAACAATAACTGAAACATTAAGACAGATAATTCGCAGATTAAATTTTAAACAGAAAGCAATACCTCATCATTGCTTCAGGGCACGGGCAGCTTGAATCATCATTGTGAAGTATATACCTTGATTAACCTCGGTTTTTCTCCCTCCCGAATTGTTCATTCTGACGAAGATCAAGCTTGTCACTCCATCTTAGACCTACAGTTTAACGTGGTATCCGAACCACGCCCCACCATGGGCGATCAGAAATTACAAAGTCCTTGCCCGGACTCGGTATCACGACCTCCCGATCAGCAGCCCAGCGTCTCAACAACTGGTCTACCTAAGTTATATATATATATATATATATATATATATTTTGCGTAGCGGTGTTGTATATTTATTTACCTGCCCAAGGTGTCTCCTTGGTACTTATATTGGCAGCACCGTGCGCTCCCTCAGGGCTAGATTTTATTCGCATATGGGAATAAGTTGCCGAATAGGTAAAATTTTAAATAAAAAAGAAGCCTCTAGTATTCGGGAACATAGTATTAAATATATATATATATATATATATTTATATATTTATAATGTTATAATGTTATAATGTTTTCAGACCAACAAAGACCCTAGGATCCACTCATGGCTGGTCTACCTAACTGTGTTCGTGTATTGTGTATGTCCTCCGTGGTGGCGGAGGGGACCTACAATTTTACGTGGGTTCCGAACCACAAGAACATAAGAAATTTATGTAAAAACTGCCGGTAAATTGGCAACGACCAATTTTTACGAAACTAAATAATTATCAATTTAAAACTAATTAATTATCGATTTAAAACTAAAGATAGAATCTCTGATCCAGAGGATCAAGTCATAATAGACTACTGTCCACAAATATGTTACACTCTATATCTATTTATAAAGGACATGCAAATATATCGGATCCAAAGAATCCAGTCAATTTCATTACGGTATCCATCAAGTCACGGTCCATATCGATAGCGGACCAAGTCAAAATTTACAATCATATACATTACAATATATACACTTACGAGAAAAAGAGTAGGTGTGGCTGTAAAGACTGTACAGTAATGTAGAAATGTGTGTGCACCCCATTTTGGGTCTCCCATTTAAAGGTGTTTGTGGGGCAAGTGAAGATCATGAGTTTTTCAATACCTCACAGTACTATGGGGGGCACCGCTCGGCAGAGGAATCTCTTTAAATGGGGTGTGTAAGGACAGAGAGTATCCCCTAACCCAAGATGCGCTGCCTCCCTATATATATATACCAGAAATTCACTTAATATTTCAACATTAAAAAATCGGCCACATTTGATTTACAAAAAAAAAAAAATGGAAAAAATCTCAGATGAATGATACATAAAACATTGATTTTCACGTTTGGTCTTTTGGAGAATTTTTTTCCCTTGATATTTTTATTTATTTGCTTTTCGGTCGAAAACATTAATTAATTCAAGAGGAAGATTTCGAGATGAGGATCCTTATTTTACCTCAACTTTAAAATGGGTATTTCTTTATATATATATATATATATATATATGAAAATTATTTCACGAAAGTAACACGTGAAAAATATTTATGATGAATAAAACCACGAAGGAAAGAAAACACAAAATGGTGCTCAAGCGCTTTCGTCTAATGACATTTTGTGTTTCCTTTCCTTCGTGGTTTTATTCATCATATATATATATATATATATATGGGAATGAACTCAGAATGGTTCCCTGAGGTTTTTTATGATACACACAGACCGTGCATGGAACAAGGAACTCTTCTAGGAAGATTAAATCCACTATAGTCCGAATAAGTAATGGTAAATGACAAATACTATAGTTTTTCCTTTTTCATGATGCTAGCCCGCGTGGGCAACGAGTCACTCGCAAAGAGGTCCCAAAAATATAGCTTCCCTCACCAGCTAAATGTAGCTGGGCTATGCTGCTTTAAACCCTAGATCCTGTCCCAAAGCCGGACCCTATCTGCTTTGCAGATAGCTGGTGAGGGAAACTATATTTTTGGGACCTCTTTGCGAGTGACCCGTTGCCCACGCCGGGCTAGCATCATGAAAAAGAAAAAAACTATAGTATTTGTCATTTACCATTACTTATTCGGACTATAGTGGATTTAATCTTCCTAGAAGAGTTCCTTGTTCCATGCACGGTCTGTGTGTATCATATTATATATATATTAGGGACGACCGAAAGTACTTCGGCACTTTCGGAACTGAAACCGAAAGTTGGCTCGACTTTCGGCCGAAACCGAAACCAGAGCACTTTATATGAAAGTATTGTAATATAAAATGGAATAATAATACTTTACATATGTAATGTAATTCAATCGCTTTATTATTCCTTTTCATGCAAAACGTAGCACATAATTGAAGAAAACTCAAAAAATCTTCCAAAAATATTAATGTTCATTAATGCAAATTAATAATAAAATTAAGAAATTTCGATTCATTCAATATTCAAAGTTCAAATATTTCAAATTTTTTGAAAGGAGGAGGAAATTTTAAGCGTTTATTTGGGTCCGAAACCGAAAGTCTACTTTCGGACCGAAACCGAAACCGAAGCCGAACTTCGGTCGGTCCCTAATATATATAAATATAATTATTTCCCGCTCAATGTTATTCCCATTCGTATTTGTGGTAAAGCCACCAAATAACAGTGGATTCAGAAGTACACCTCGTCAGGGAATGAAGGGAGAAGGCGAGATGACAAAAATATATATACATTATACAGATTTACAACGAGACTGAAAAATAAAAATATTAACACATGATTAACAAGAGTTGATTAAAGGCAAAAGGTATTTTAACAGAATATTGTTAATTTTATACATTTTCGCACTGTTATTGAAATTATTTTTAAAATGGATAAATGCACATTCTAGAATATTCCTTTCAATTATATCTGTGTTTTTAACAAGCGCTTTTGAACCATTCCACTTGATACTATGATTACATCTATACATATGGTTAAACAATGCATTGGAGTTATTTGCTGCTCTACACACATATTTATGCTGTTTTACCCTAATATCTAACGATTTTCCCGTTTGGCCTATATATACTGAGTTACATTGGGTACATCCGATCGAATACACACAGCCAACCGCATTATCGGGGCTATTCTTTATTAGGCGTGATTCAACAGTATTATTATTTATTATACGTAAAGACTACGCTGATACCAATTGCTTTAAGTAAAGTCGGAAGATATTGAAAATTAACATGGTAAGGTAGACTAAGGACATTTTTACGCTCAAATTCCTTTACAGCTTTGCGTCATAGATTGTAAATTTGTTTAAAAATAAGTTTTATGCTATGTCGTTTGGATTAGCGATGGGAAATCCCCTCTTACTGGTATAGCTAACTTATATATGGAATTTTTTGAAAGCAGAATTTTGCCTATTATTATTAATTTTAACCTTGTTTGGTACTAAGCCTTTGGCCTAACAATTTGGATGTTGACTTATTTCTTGGTAGGCTCAACAATTTAGTCCCATCTATTAAGTTCACGGTTGAAAAAGAAAATGATGGAAGCTTATCTTTTCCGGATCTAAAAATTCGGAGATGCTTGAATCAGTTCAAATTTGAAGTTTTTCGTAAGCCTATTAATAATAACTCTTGTGTGCATTTTTATTCTGACCATCATCCCTCGATTAAATCTTCTATTTTCTCTGCTATGTTTCTTAGAGCATTGAGAGTTGTCAGTCCTGAATTTCGAGATTCCGAGTTATGCCGTATCATGAATATTGGAACTAAATTATGTTATCCTATTTCATTTCTAGATAATTGCCTTAGAAAAGCCAAGAATAGGTATTATAATAGTGTAACTATAAAGTAATTTGAGAGTAAAAATATCCTTAGACTACCTTACCATGTTAATTTTTAATATCTTCCGACTTTACTTAAAGCAATTGGTATCAACGCAGTCTTTAAGTATAATAATACTGTTAAATCACGCCTAATAAAGAATAGCCCGGATAATGCGGTTGGCTGTGTGTATTCGATCGGATGTACACACTGTAACTCAGTATATATAGGCCAAACGGGAAAAACGTTAGATATTAGGGTAAAACAGTATAAATATACGTGTAGAACAGCAAATAATTCTAATGCATTGTTTAACCATATGTATAGATGTAATCATAGTATCAAGTGGGATAGTTCAAAAGCGCTTGTTAAAAACACAAATATAATTGAAAGGGCTATTCTAGAATGTGCATTTATCCATTTTAAAAATAATTTCAATAACAGTGCGGGAATGTATAAATTGACAATATCCTGTTAAAATACCTTTTGCCTTTAATCATCTCTTGTTAATCATGTACTTCTGAATACATGAAAGACCTTGGGATCATTTTCTTTTTCCTTGTGGGTTTGCATCATTTATTTAGTTCACGTGTTTAATTGTGAAATTCATCCCACATATATACACACAAACATATATATATATATATATATATATATATATATATATATATATATATATATATAATATATATATATATATCAAAATAGAGAGGGACTTTTGGACCGCCCTGTATATTCTAAACTTATATATCACACACACGTGCGTGTGTATTTATATTATTGTAAATCCATCCTTATTTAAGAATACCATAAGAACATTGATGAGTTTTTTACTTATTTTGGTGGGTTTGTGGTAGTGGAGTAATTTTAAATACTTAATTTTAACCTCTCTAAATTTTATGGGTCACACTTCATTGCTCTTCTTGACCTGCCGAAGCAACAGGTTTCTTGTAACCTTTTCAGCAGTTCATTACACACACACACACACACACACACACACACACACACACACACTCCAAAATTTTTTATTTTTGTATCAATTTAACGCGTCATATTTTCCGTTAATACCATAATTCAAACGTTGATGTCCACAATAGCGTATATTCTTAAAACGTTTACAGACAATTTTGTTATCAACGGAACAAAATCGTGTGTGCTGCACGTACTTCCAACCTGTTCTGAAACCTCGAATATTATCCTCTCCTATCTTACCATCCTACAATGTTATCATCATACAGTTCTACCATCTTATCATTCTTCACCCGCACCATACTACTCGTACTTACACTGAATTAAAAAATGACAATTTCTTTTCTAATCAATTAAATTTTAAACGGAATTTCCATTCAAATTTCCACAAATTTCATGAACCTGTTTTATTTTTTTATTCCATATTTCTTGACATTTTCTGATCGAAATTTAATAACGATAGAAACATTAATATAGAGGGTGTCCAATAAGTCCTGTCTCATAGGAAAATTTATTTTAAATTAAATTTACAAAAGTAATATATTAGGACTAAAAGAAATGTTAAAATTTATGTCTTGCTTTGGGACCTTTTTTTTTGTTGCGGGTAGAATAACACGCAGTGGCTAATATGAAAGTGAGTTACACTCGTGAGGAAAAGGCTTTGGGAGGCCTTTTCCTCTTTACTATTTATTGATAATTAATTTTTTTACTGAGCATTAATTTTAACTTTCCTATTTACTGAGCTTAAAACATTGTCACGCGTAATCCCCGATCAATGTGGAACGGCGCTAGATGCCTTGCAATATATTTGTGACAACCGTTTTAATGACATTATGCCAAATAGTTCTATTGTCCTGAGAATTTTACTAACCATACCAGTTACTGTAGCGAGTGGCGAACGCAATTTTTCGAAGTTAAAATTAATTAAAATTTACTTCCATTCAACGATGACGCAACAAAGCCTGGTTGACCATTGCATTATTCCAAGTGAAAATTCTACAGTATCATCGTTCGATTACTCAAGCTTAATTGCTGATTTTGCGAGTCGTAAAGCAATAAAAATAAACTTGTGATTGATAAAAGTTTTATTATTAGGTAATTTAAATATTAATTCAGCTTGTACAGTGAATTAGAGTTTATTTTATTGTATTGTATTATTGTATTGTAGTAATTAGAGTTTAGTAGTATGTATACTACCGATAGAAACTGGACATAACTGGGAAAAAGTAAATTGCTTTTGTATTGAAATAAAATATCAAGTCAATGAAATCAGCTTTTACGTTAAAGTGATTTGTTTTAGTATTAAGATGAAACTTTTCGTCTAATTGTAGCCATTTTTTATAAGTTTCAATTTAAACTGAGGGTTGCCAAAAATAAGTTTGCCCTGGACCGCCAAATGTCTAGGACCGGCCCTGCTGCTAATCATACCAAATCTACCAAACATACAGCTTTGGAATCGGACATAAGTTACTTTACCATTCATCGAATGCTAAATTTAAGAGGATATTAAAGTGAAACCATAAAAATTCTAGACTGAATGAATTACGTGATGTAAATCAAGATCAAAAAAGTGGACGTATGAGACACTTTGCTCCATTATTTTGTATGCGATGCATCTGTTTTGGACAGCATGATGTAGCGATGAGGTGATATTTTTTGCAGTCAACAGGCGCAACTGTCGTATCTAGGGACCTGAATTCCAAAAAACAAAAGACACCTTATGAACAAGAGTGAGATACATCAAAATTTAATGTCTAGTGTCCTCGCTCTCTCTCTCTCTCTCTCTCTCTCTCTCTCTGTCTCGGCCAAAGGAATCATTTGGTCTTCCTTTTCCCGAGATGCTGACGGGCAAACAACGAACGTCAAAGAAGAAAATTACCATAAAATTAATCGAAATTTTACCTAACTTTAGTCAGAATCGTAAGACTCCAATAAAATTATCTTTGAAAGGGACGGAGCTCCACCTCATTTTTCACTTGAGGTCCGACAACTCATATTAAATTAGTTCATTCCTCATCAGTGAACTAGGAGACGCGGATCAATTCCTTAGGTTCCGTAAATTTTTGGACCTGAGCTTGGACTTTTTGAGTCATCCTGTATATTCAAATTTTTCTAACTGTGCGTGAAAGCCTATTATTAGTGTTATTATTATTATTATTATTATTATTATTATTATTATTATTTCTGGATGAAATATTAAATAGCGTCCGAGCGACTTCGAAAGCGGGTATTAAATCTAAAATTGTTTTATTCAGAATTTAGAACTGATTTTACCCCTTGTCAATATTGAATCCTCGCTCGAATACGGGGGATTATAAATCTATTCCATTAATTCCCTAGGGAAAATATGTGTATATATACGAGTATATAATTATACAGTATATATATATATATATGATACACACAGACAGTGCATGGAACAAGGAACTCTTCTGGGAAAATTAAATCCACTATAGTCCGAATAAGTAATGGTAAATGACAAATACCATAGTTTTCTTTTTCATGATGCTAGCCCGACGTGGGCAACGGGTCACTCGCAAAGAGGTCCCATAAATATAGCTTCCCTCACCAGCTATCTGCAAAGCAGACAGGATCCACGTCGGGCTAGCATCATGAAAAAGAAAAACTATGGTATTTGTCATTTACCATTACTTATTCGGACTATAGTGGATTTAATTTTCCCAGAAGAGTTCCTTGTTCCATACACTGTCTGTGTGTATCATAATAAACTCAGGGGACCATTCTGAGTTCATTCCCATCTTGAAACGGACATGTTATGTGCCTTGAAAAGTGGACGCTCAATTCTACCAGTTGAGGTTTAAGTTTTGGTTTTTGGCTAAAATATAATAGTTACCCCTTTTTCTTTGATGTATTCAATCTGACGTGAAGACAGCGAGTCTTTTGCTTATATTGAGGTTCTAAATGTAGCAGGGCTAGGCTGCTTTAAACCCTAGATCCATGTCCCAAAGCTGGATCCTGTCTGCTTTGCAGATAGCTGGTGAGGGAAGCTATATTTATGGGACCTCTTTGCGAGTGACCCGTTGCCCACGTCGGGCTAGCATCATGAAAAAGAAAAACTATGGTATTTGTCATTTACCATTACTTATTCGGACTATAGTGGATTTAATTTTCCCAGAGGAGTTCCTTGTTCCATGCACTGTCTGTGTGTATCATAAAAAACTCAGGGGACCATTCTGAGTTCATTCCCATATATATATATATATATATATATATATATATATATAGAGAGAGAGAGAGAGAGAGAGAGAGAGAGAGAGAGAGAGAGAGAGAGAGAGAGAGAGAGAGAGGGCTTATAGGCTTATAGGCTATACAAGTCCGATAAAGATAATCTGTTGTTACGAAACAACTACATATCTCTAAGGCGTGAAGCTAAAAGTGTAATAAAAAAGTCAAAACGCGAATTTGAAATCTCCATAGCTCGTGACGGTAAAGAAAATCCCAAGCGATTCTTTCAATACGTCAATAATAGAAATCCAGTAAAAAGTGTCTTAGGTCCATTAAAAAATGGAAATGGAGATCTAGTCTCTGAAAACAAGGAAATGGCTACCTTGCTAAACGAATTTTTTACGTCAGTTTTTACTATAGAAGATGTAACGAATATCCCTACGGTCATAGACATAATACCTTTTGATAATGGTAATATTTTGGATAATATTGTCGTTAGTGAAGGGGAAGTAATGCGCTATATTGATAAAATGAAAACGCGTAAATCACCGGGTCCGGATTCCATATATCCCATACAACTAAAAGAATTAAAAGATAGCATTGTTGTGCCGCTAACAAAGATTTTTAATGCGTCTATTTCTGAGGGGTGCGTACCAGATAATTTCAAGTTAGCAAACGTAACACCTATCTTTAAGAAAGGCGATAAAGGTGCGGCGGGAAATTATAGGCCTATCAGTTTAACGTCTGTTGTAGGTAAGCTACTGGAATCAATAATTAGGGATCGTATAGTCGAACACTTAGAAGTGCATAATCTGGTCCGAAATACGCAGCACGGTTTTAGGCGAAACAAATCTTGCTTAACTAATCTTTTAGAATTTTTCCAAAGCGTGGTTAACGTTTACGATAGACATCGGGCGGTTGATGTAGTGTATTTAGATTTTCAAAAAGCGTTTGACACCGTGCCGCACAAAAGACTGATTGAAAAAACTAAGGCTCATGGAATCAGGGGTGTAGTAATAAATTGGCTAGAAGAATGGTTGCGAGGCAGGAAACAGAGGGTGGTCGTTGATGGAGCGGAGTCGTGTTGGGCTAATGTAGCGAGTGGCGTTCCTCAGGGTTCTGTATTGGGCCCCTTGCTTTTTCTTATATATATTAACGATTTAGATGTCGGCCTAGTCAGTACAGTTTCAAAGTTTGCGGATGACACGAACCTGGGTGGTAGGGCGATTAATGACGAAGATAGAGGTAAAATTCAGGAAGATCTGAATAAAATCGTTGATTGGTCAGTCACATGGCAAATGAGATTTAACGTGGATAAGTGCAAAATTATGCATATAGGTTCGCGCGTAACGGTAATTTTGCGTATAGTATGTCAGGGAAAGATTTAACAAGCGTAGAGCAGGAAAAAGATTTAGGAGTTATAGTCACTGGTGATTTAAAAGTAGCGAAACAAAGTACAGCGGCGGTCAATAAGGCGAACAAAGTGTTAGGTTTTATAGCTCGAAATTTTGAGTACAAATCGCGCGATATTATAGTTCCTCTTTATAAATCATTAGTTAGACCCCATTTGGAGTACGCGGTCCAATTTTGGAATCCGCATATGCGCAAAGATATAGACAGAATCGAAAGAGTTCAAAGACGAGCAACTAAGATGATTCCGTCTCTTAGGTCAAAGTCGTACGAGGATAGGCTTAAAGAGTTAAAATTGACTACACTCGAGACTAGGAGGTTAAGGGGTGATCTAATCCAGGTTTTCAAAATTATGAATGGGTTTGATAACGTAGATAGAGATAGCTTTTTCGAAATATCTCAATATAATAGGACTAGAAATAACGGGTATAAGTTGACAAGTAGAAGGTTCGAGACAGCAGTTGCCAAAAACTTTTTTACGCATAGAATAGTAAATAGCTGGAATAGTTTGCCGGTAGAAGTAATTAGTAGCACGTCTATAAACATGTTTAAGAATCGATTGGACGCGCATGTTGATAGAAAGGGTATAGTTTAAGGTAGTAAAATTAAGGTTTTGTGGGGATAGATCCCACAGCTCAACACAAGTGTTGTGGGATATAGGGAGGCAGCGTCTTGGGTTAGGGGATACTCTCTGTCCTTACACACCCCATTTAAAGAGATTCCTCTGCCGAGCGGTGCCCTTCATAGTACTGTGAGGTATTGAAAAACTCATGATCTTCACTTGCCCCACAAACACCTTTAAATGGGAGACCCATAATGGGTGCACACACATTTCTACATTACTGTACAGTCTTTACAGCCACACCTACACTTTTCCTCGTATGTGTATATATTGTAATGTATATGGTTGTAAATTTGACTTGGTCCGCAATCGATATGAACCGTGACTTGATGGATACCGTAATGAAATTGACTGGATTCTTTGGATCTGATATATTTGCATGTCCGTTATAAATAGATATAGAATGTAACATATTTGTGGATAGTAGTCTATTATGACTTGCTCTCTGGATCGAGAGATTCTATCTTTAGTTTTAAATCGATAATTAATTATTTTTAAATTGATAATGTATAGGTTGTAAATTTTGACTTGGTCCGCAATCGATATGGACCGTGACTTGATGGATACCGTAATGAAATTGACTGGATTCTTTGGATCTGATATATTTGCATGTCCGTTATAAATAGATATAGAATGTAACATATTTGTGGATAGTAGTCTACAGGGTGTCCCGTAAGTCTGGACCCATAGGGAAAAATAATAAAATTACAAAATAGTCCAAAAATTTATTACATAATCTGTTCAAAGTGTCCGCCGTTGTGTCGCACACATAGTTGAAGACGCAATCTCCACTGCGACAGCACTTTCTGAATCACAGTCGCAGAAATTTCTTGACACGCCTCCACAATGCGTGCTTTAAGGTGGAAAATGTTCTGAAGTTTGACCTCGTACACTTTGGCTTTCAAGTGGCCCCACAAATAAAACTCCAGCGGAGTAAGATCATAATAAAAAAATAATAAAAATAATAATAAAAATAATAAAAAAATATATTATAAATAAATTTTTGGACTATTTTGTAATTTTATTATTTTTCCCTATGGGTCCAGACTTACGGGACACCCTGTATTATGACTTGCTCCTCTGGACCGAGAGATTCTATCTTTAGTTTTAAACCGATAATTAAATATTTTTAAATTGATAATTATTTAGTTTCGTAAAAATTGGTCGTTGCCAATTTACCGGCAGTTTTTAAATAAGTTTCTTATGTTCTTGTGGTTCGGAACCCACGTAAAATTGTAGGTCCCCTCCGCCACCACGGAGGACATACACAATACACGATTACGAACACAGTTAGGTAGACCAGCCATGAGTGGATCCTAGGGTCTTTGTTGGTCTGAAACATTATAACATTATAACATTATAACATTATATATAAATTATATATGCTGCAAACCCACAAGGGTTTTCTTGTGGGTTTGCAGCATTCATTCATTTCACGTGTTTAATTGTGAAATTCATCCCATATATATATATATATATATATATAATATATATATATTAGATATATAATATATATACAGTATATATATATATAGAGAGAGAGAGAGAGAGAGAGAGAGAGAGAGAGAAGCTGCATATATATATATATATATATATATATATATATATATATATATATGATGAATAAAACCACGAATGAAAGGAAACACAAAATGGTGCTCAAGCGCTTTCGTCTAATGACATCCTCAGGAACACTGAAGTACATAAAAAGGTTAAGCCTATATATAGGTTACAGAAAGAAAAAAAGAAAAAATAAATAACATACATACACACACACATATATATACATATATATATATACATACATATCTATATATACAAATACATACATACATACATACATATACAATAAACAGAGAAGTAAAAATAAAAATTAAAAATTAAAACCTTAAAGGATTACCAGTGAGGCGTACAGATTTGTAAGGAAAAATATCGATTTTTAGCACAAGATCAAATGGATTATAAAAATACAAATTTATACTGGAACTCTGCCCGGGTTTTAACACACTGCTGCCTATGGTCAGGTTTCGATATATATAAAAAAATAAAATGCAAATTAAAAGTTAATCGATTTTTAGCAAAAGATCAAATGGATTATAAAAATACAAATTTATACTGGAACTCTGCCCGGTTTTAACACACTGCTGCCTATGGTCAGGTTTCGATATATATAAAAAAATAAAATGCAAATTAAAAGTTAATAAAGTAGAAGACAAGTTTACCAAAGATTTAATGTTTTACCCTTCTTATCTAAATCTGTTTTAAAGGAATTCAAACTAACAGGATCGAGTTGAAAAAGACCTTTGCTTATGTTGAAGTTATTTGAAAGTTGGATAATGGCAGACTCAAGAATATTTTGTGTTTCCTTTCCTTCGTGGTTTTATTCATCATAAATATTTTTCACGTGTTACTTTCGTGAAATAATTTTCATATATATATATATATTATATATATATTATATATATATCTATATGCAGTCTCTCTCTCTCTCTCTCCTCTCTCTCTCTCTCTCTGTATATATATATATATATATATAATATTATATATATTAGTGATGGACTGTGATGTCAGTTTTCAACATCTGCAAATGCGGATGCGGATCTTTACTTTCAATATCCGCGGATGCGGATGCGGATGCGGATATTTAGTTAATCTATCAATATAATATAGAATTATGAATATATGACATAATTTTTCAAATTTCGTGATATTACTATTATGGCAGACAATGCATAAGAATTAAAATTAATATTAATGTTTCATTATGATAAAAATAATAACTTCTCAAGAGTTTCAGCCACAGAAAATTCAATGAAACAAGTTTCATTCAATTTTTCTGTGTTACCAGCTATTTATATTTGAGGTTTATATATTTGTTTGTTCATTAATATAGTTAATACTTTACATGAAATGTGCATGACTGGGCCTTATAAGCTACTTTATAAGCTAATTTAATTTTAAATTGCATAATTTATTAGAGGTAATATCCGCATAACATCCGCAGTCAGAAGTGCGGATGCGGATGTTAAAAATGATGCGGATGCGAATAACCGGTCCACCACTAAATTTGATATATATATATATATAATATAATATATATATATATATATATATATATTAGGGTGGTCCATAAAACCGAACTTTCGATTTTTCCAGCTCCCACCCGCCTAATCTATCACTATAGCAGAAAATAAATTGTGAAAAATTTCACTCACATCGTGCATAATTAGTTGTCACTCATGGGTTATATGTTCTTCTCTGAGTCACTCATTACTATGATCTATTACAGGTGCTAATTAATGCCGTTTTCTGCTCTTTCACAGGTTGAAGTGTTAAATATAGCTATATGAAATAGATTTTAATAGATATTGGTATACCATACTTTGGTTTATATTGGTTACACTTATTTACGGTGACGGTCATGTCAAAAACACGTGGTTTTTACTTGTTGGATAAACAGGACCAAAAGATTTTAAGCAGTAAACTGCCTTCAAATGGCCAGGTCTTAGGTGTTTTTTGTACCATCATGTTGTGAATAAGAAAGACACCAAACAAAGCGCCGAAGAAGTGCTGGAGGAAGTGTTCTCATTTTGGGAAAGATCCCGCATACCAACACGCCGGAAGGACCACTGTTTGGAGAAGCTTTTGGTCTTGTTCAAAGAGTGGCAGGCTTTGAAAAAGAACAAGGGAACTTGAAATCCAAAACAAGTCCAAACGAGACGTCTTTCAAAAGCAAGCTAAACAATTTGTTCGACATTGCACGTGGAAACGCTCTCCAGATGATCCAGTTTCAAGAAGATCGCGACTTCCTTCTCGCTCAAAGAGAGCCCGGTCGGCGTGGCACAATGGGCTCCGTCGACAAAAAATTGGCGGAGAAGGAGCAGAAGGTTGCAAAGCGGAAAGCAGAGGAAGACGTCCGAAGAGGAAAACAGTCGAAGAGAAAGCCTCCACATCCCAACAGCCGAACTCGCTTCTTCAAGCTCTGCCGATGACGAGTTTCTTGAGGGAACCACTGGAGGTTGTCCTTCTCCCCCCCCCCCCCAAAGAACACGCCAGACCAAGGATATTTTCAACTCAGAATTATCTTCAGCCTTATTCAGGATGGGGGTGAGTGACTGGATGGCACTTTACATTGTATCGGAAACAGCTCGCAGCCTTGGCCAAAACCTCGAGGAACTGACTCTCGACCGATCCTCTGTAAAGCGCAGCCGAGAGCATTATCGCAGGCAGCAGGCTGAATCGGTCTACAAAGGATTCCATTCCGGTCCAGTGGTGGTGCACTGGGATGGAAAGCTTTTGCTAGACCTTACCAACAACGAGCAGGTGGACCGGCTTCCCCTCTTAGTGTCCACCTCAGATGGCAACTGCCAGCTCTTGGGAGTGCCAAAAATAGCTTCGGGAAGTGGGCAACAGCAGGCACAAACGGTGTTCGATCGCTTGCAACTTTGAGAACTAAGTGAAAGAGTGGTGGGAATGTTTCGACACTACCGCTGCTAACACTGGCCGTCACTCAGGATGTTGTTTGCTCCTAGAGCAGAAGTTGCAGAAAGAGCTGCTCTACTTGTTGCTTGCAGGCATCATATCATGGAGCTAGTTGTCCCCGCCGCATTCATGGCGTGTCATGACGCAATTTCTGGTCCTAAAGTTCTGTTATTCAAGAGATTCCAGCAACAGTGGAACTACATCGATAAAAGCAAGTTCCAAACAGGTGTCGACGACCCCACTGTTGGTCCATCCCTATTACCAGTCAGAGAAGAACTTCTGAAGTTCGCCAAAGACCAAATCCAGCGCGAAACTTACCGAGACGATAACAAGGAATTTTTCGAATTCGCCATTGTCTTCCTTGGTGGAAATCTTGAATCGCCGATTCGATTCAAGCGCCCAGGTGCGATGCATCATGCTCGCTGGATGTGCAAGGTCCTGTATTCTATCAAGATGTGGATGTTCAGGGAGCAATTGCAACATCTCACGCCGAAAGAGAAAACATGCTTACAAGACATGAGCATCTTCGCTGTGACAGTCTACCTGAAGGCATGGTTCACTGGTCCGATGGCCGCTTCCGCTCCACCCAGGACTTTTGTCTCTTGGAATCATTGAGGTCGTATCCACAGCAGAAGATCTCCAAAGCAGCCAGTCAGAAGCTGCAGGACAGCTTTGGTACCTCTCTGAGGGAGTGATTCCATTGGCCCTCTTCGATGCCGATGTTCCATGCAACGAAACGTCGGATGGTCGCAGCCCTATACAAGAAAAAGGGTGGAGAGCAGATTCCAAAGCGTGTCAACCCGCCTCTCAGGTCGTCTTTGGAGAGCCCTGTGACGAAGAATTCTATGAGATTCTTCGAACGACTGCAATTGTCTGCAGGTTTCTTGAACAAAGATCCGGATGAATAGGAAAAAATGGAGGAGTTTCAGGCGGCGCTTAGGGTGGTGGAAAACAAAACCTCAGGGTGATGAATGACCACACCGAGCGAGCTGTGGCCCTCGTCCAATAGTACAGCGGCCGCCACACCAAAGACGAGGAGCAGCTGCAGTATCTGCTGCAAGTAGTGTCGGAGCATCGCCGGAAGTTTGCGGATGCCAGAAAAAGCTCTTTGACTGGGCGACAATGAGTGGTTGCCAACCATGACATCCCCGTCGTAGAACGGATAGTACTCATTCATCAGCTCGTGGATAGGGGGGGGACCCAGAGGCGGTGGAGCTGTAGTGCATACTATATAATACCTATTAGAGTGACAGAAGGATAAATTTTGAAACTAGTGAGCGACCCCTAAATATGAACTGATCGAAACGAAAATTTACCCGCAACATTTTCTCACAGAACCTCACAACTTCAGTGAGTGGGAGGTAGGAAATATTAAAAAAAAAAATTTCCCCTATATAGTTATAGACCACCGTAATATATATATATATTATGCACTATGGTTTAGTTTCAGATGCTTCATAAATGGATTAAATCAATGACGCCCGCCTGCGGTCCGCGGGCCCAATACGGCCCGCCAATTATTATTAACCAACACCATCGGGAATCAAACCCCCGACCTCAGTGTCTTCACTTACTTTCAGGTGTTACCCAGTGAGCCACGGGTTCTACCATTTATATCGTATCTCAAATATTAATGAGATTAAGTTCTAATTTCTGAGAGAATCTAATAAGAGAAACTGTCACTCGTGTGTGTATATATATATATATATATATATATCGGTTACAAAATGATTCAATTTTTTAAGTGAAAATTGCAGTGGATTATAAGCGACAGCGAAAATTCACTGAAAACAAAGATGTTATCAGGTGTAAATCCATTTAAGAAAATAAAAGAACAGGTATTTTTTTATTTTATTTTTCATCAGTTTCCGAGGCCAAAGCTTTTGAGAAGAAGAAGCCGAAGAAGCAGAAGAGGAAGAAGAAGAAGAAGAAGGAGAAAGAAGAAGAAGAAGCCGAAGAAGCAGAAGAGGAAGAAGAAGAAGAAGAAGAAGAAGGAGAAGAAGAAGAAGGAGAAGAAAAAGAGAAAACGAATGGAATCCCTCAATAGAGGACATTAAGACAGGCGGTAAAACCATTAACCGAGTAAAAGGCGGTAAAGCCATAAACCGGGAAAAAGGCGATAAAGCCATAAACTGGGAAAAAGGCGGTAACGCCATTAACCGGGAAATATAAATCCCTTTTAAAAATGAGAACTGAGTTGAGCTAAATACATTGAGTGCAACGGACTTATCACTGCGCCCCTCCCCCATTTCTCAGACTGAATCCCTCAAACTACGATGTTCAAAAGAAGATAAATAGAATTAGTAATGTTCTCCGACGTCTTTTAAGGCAAAAGAATGACAACATTTGTTTTTTGATGGAAGGAAAGTAAGACGTTAAATGATGACGAAAACGTTATTAAAAGCGTTCAAATGGATCGTTAAATTGAAAAGGAGAGGACTAAAAACAATTATATCTGTCTTTAATGAATGTCTCGTAAAAGTTTTGGTTGGTTAGTTAAATGGTGTGTGTGTGTGTGTGTGTGTGTATCGTTCTTAACCCTTTAAGGACTGAAGGTACACATTGCTAACGTTTCAAATACACGCATTCATAATTTAACCCCACAAAATATTCAGGGCTTAAAGGATTAAACTGCAAAACGTCATTATGAAACGGATTGTAACGTCACCGGAAAGGAAGAATAAGATCTAGACATTCGCAAGCTCTATTTTCAAGACAAAGAATTTACGCACAACGGTCTCGTCACGATTTCCCTTCATTCTTACTTTTCAGTGTTGGCTTTGGAATATTCGCGTATGAATTTCGTAGGAGCGAAAACGTAAATGAAACAAACGTATCAACATTCATCCTCACAACATCCTCACATAAAGGCAGAATTCAACATTCCGCATGGACTCATTTCCACTTCCTGAGATGAATACGTTGAATGTCTTACTCGTATCTGTACCAGTATCCGCCCGCGGCTTACCGGTGGTAAATCGGGAAACATAAACACAGATCTGTTAAGGAAGTACTATTGCATAAAATTTCCTTGAGTTAGCATCAGTTACGGAAGTCGAAATACACTGGATCACAAATATACATTACGGGCCAGTGTATCCCCTCCCGACTTTTGCAACAGACTGTACATCCATCAAGGCTTGGAATGTTATATGAATCATTACTCAAGTACCCAGTACTAATAAACTAATAGAGTCGAGCTTGAATTTACAATTTCTGGGGTTCATCTGCAATAATACCTTTTAATTATGCCTACGGTTTGCAGGGATAATATTTATATATTGGTTTCGAGTTATTTGGATAACAGACGGGTAGCGGAAAAGAATTTAGTATAACTGTTAGCTGGCAACTGTTTATCACCAAACAGCTTCTTTCGTTATGGAGGGAAAATGCTTAAACTTCTTAAAATTATGTTACCCAAGACTAATTACGGCTTTCGGAATGAACTTTCGGAGAGACTCTGACTGAGTTACGATCTGGTGGGCTGGCGGGATGAGAGCCGCGTATGTAAACACAGCACCAAATCACAGTTAACTCGATGTCATAATCACGGATAAGTGTAAAATGGTCACAATTAGTAAATCACTGTTAATTCGATCCACGGTTGAGTGAATCACGGATAACCACGTGAGTACTGTAATCAATGAGGAGGAACAGAAACTGGCACAGCCCTCGGGTCAGACTAATACGGACCACAGCGCTAAAATTTTGATTAATATTAACCAACACCACCAGGAGTCGAACCCCAGACCTCAGAGTCTTCACTTCGATTATAGAAAAACTGTATTACCATTAAGCTACGGGCGTTGGTATCGAAACGTATGGAATTAATCATTTAATAACTTAGATCTTACTGAAAACCCCCGAGGGTAACCTAGTGCTAGAGCCAAACCGTTAAATAAAGGATGAACGTTTGAATCTCGGCTCTTACTTCAGATTTCCTTGGTGAGGTAAGAGCTCGGATCCTACGTAAAACTGTAGGTCCCCACCGTCATATGACCTTTACTGTTACGAAGGAACTTAAAAATTCCAGTCACTATTATTACATCCTTTTGACTATACAAGGTGTCCCATAAGCCCCTTTACTGCTGAACCTTATATATATATATATATATATATATATATATGGAGTAAAGGAAATTATTGGACACCTTGTGGATCTTATATATATAATGTTATAATGTTATAATGTTTCAGACCAACAAAGACCCTAGGATCCACTCATGGCTGGTCTACCTAACTGTGTTCGTAATTGTGTATTGTGTATGTCCTCCGTGGTGGCGGAGGGGACCTACAATTTTACGTGGGTTCCGAACCACAAGAACAAGAAATGTATGTAAAAACTGCCTGTACATTGGCAACGACCAATTTTTACAAAACTAAATAATTATCAATTTAAAACTAATTAATTATCGATTTAAAACTAAAGATAGAATCTCTGGATCCAGAGGATCAAGTCATAATAGACTACTATCCACAAATATGTTACACTCCATATCTATTCACAACCGACATGCAAATATATCAGATCCAAAGAATCCAGTCAATTTCATTACGGTATCCATCAATACTAGTACCTTGCCAACCAAAAATAAGTCACGGTCCATATCGATTGCGGACCAAGTCAAAATTTACAACCATATACATTACAATATATATACTTAGGAGGAAAAGTGTAGGTGTGGCTGTAAAGACTGTACACTGTGTACAGTAATGTAGAAATGTGTGTGCACCCATTATGGGTCTCCCATTTAAAGGTGTTTGTGGGGCAAGTGAAGATCATGAGTTTTTCAATACCTCACAGTACTATGGGGGGCACTGTTCGGCAGAGGAATCTCTTTAAATGGGGTGTGTAAGGACAGAGAGTATCCCCTAATCCAAGATGCTGCCTCCCTATATCCCACAACACTTGTGTTGAGCTGTGGGATCTATCACCACAAAGCCTTAATTTTACTACATTAAACTAGACCCAATCCATCAACATATGCATCTAATCGATTTTTAAACATGTTCATAGACGTGCTACTAATTACTTCTACCGGCAAACTATTCCAGCTATTTACTATTCTATGGTAAAAAAGTTTTTGGCAACTGCTGTCTCGAACCTTCTACTTGTCAACTTACATCCGTTATTTCTAGTCCTATTATATTGAGATATTGGGAAAAAGCTATCTCTATCTACGTTATCGAACCCATTCATAATTTTGAAAACCTGAATTAGATCACCCCTTAGCCTCCTAGTTTCGAGTGTAGTCAGTTTTAACTCCTTAAGCCTATCCTCGTACGACTTTGACCTAAGCGACGGAATCATCTTAGTTGCTCGTCTTTGAACTCTTTCGATTTTGTCTATATCTTTGCGCATATGCGGATTCTAAAATTGGACCGCGTACTCCAAATGGGGTCTAACTAATGATTTATAAAGAGGAACTATAATATCGCGCGATTTGTACTCAAAATTTCGAGCTATAAAACCTAACACTTTGTTCGTCTTACTGACCGCTGCTGTACTTTGTTTCGCTACTTTTAAATCACCAGTGACTATAACTCCTAAATCTTTTTCCTGCTCTACGCTTGTTAAATCTTTCCCTGACATACTATACGCAAAATTACCGTTACGCGAACCTATATGCAAAATTTTGCACTTATCAACGTTAAATCTCATTTGCCATATGACTGACCAATCAACGATTTTATTCA
Organism: Bathynomus jamesi; assembly: GCA_023014485.1. Taxonomy (NCBI): domain Eukaryota; kingdom Metazoa; phylum Arthropoda; class Malacostraca; order Isopoda; family Cirolanidae; genus Bathynomus; species Bathynomus jamesi. The sequence goes on from JAJOZX010004497.1 coordinate 58,702, forward strand.
GATCTTCCTGGATTTTACCTCTATCTTCGTCATTAATCGCCCTACCACCCAGCTTCGTGTCATCCGCAAACTTTGAAACTGTACTGACTAGGCCGACATCTAAATCGTTAATATATATAAGAAAAAGCAAGGGGCCCAATACAAAACCCTGAGGAACGCCACTCGCTACATTAGCCCAACACGACTCCGCTCCATCAACGACCACCCTCTGTTTCCTACCTCGCAACCACTCTTCTAGCCAATTTATTACTACACCCCCTGATTCCATGAGCCTTAGTTTTTTCAATGAGTGTTTTGTGCGGCACGGTGTCAAACGCTTTTTGAAAATCTAATTACACTATATCAACCGCCCGATGACTGTCGTAAACGTCAACCACGCTTTGGAAAAATTCTAAAAGATTAGTTAAGCAAGATTTGTTTCGCCTAAAACCGTGCTGCGTATTTCTAACTAATTTATGCAATTCTAAGTGTTCGACTATACGATCCCTAATTATTGATTCCAGTAGCTTACCTACAACAGACGTTAAATTGATTGGCCTATAATTTCCCGCCGCACCTTTATCGCCTCTCTTAAAGATAGGTGTTACGTTTGCTAACTTGAAATTATCTGGTACGCACCCCTCAGAAATAGACGCATTAAAAATCTTTGTTAGCGGCACAACAATGCTATCTTTTAATTCTTTTAGTTGTATGGGATATATGGAATCCGGCCCCAGTGATTTACTCGTTTTCATTTTATCAATATAGCGTATTACCTCCCCTTCACTAACCACAATATTATCCAAAATACTACCATTATCAAAAGGTATTATGTCTATGACCGTAGGGATATTCGTTACATCTTCTATAGTAAAAACTGACGTAAAAAATTCGTTTAGGTAATATATATATATTAGCTTTAATATTTTGCTTTGGCGCGTTTTTAATACGGTATATGTGTGAATTACGGCAAATAACCCACCATATTTTTTTTAAATTCCTTTTGCTTATTATTATTATTATTATTATTATTATTATTATTATTACTATTATCTACAAATTTCAAAAGAATTACAATTTGAGTCACATAAAATGAAAGAAAATCCGTCATTATAAAAGATTAACGTCGACTCAAAAGAAAAACATTACTATGTCGTGTCGACAAAACTTTATTTTCATAAAGATTTTTTTTTCTTAAGTTACCTTTATAAAAAGGTAAAAAAGAAATCCTTCAAGTTTTCTATAATATATATATATATATATATATATATATATATATATATATATATATATATATATATATATATATATATATATATATATATATATATATATATAATTCAACGAAAAATGTCTTTCACCATCTGACAATAAACACCCTTTGTCTTTCCACTCTTAATTAAACGTTGATTTCATGCCTCAGGTCATTTTGGAAACATTATATATATATATATATATATATATATATATACATATACAGGGGTTAGACAAAATAATATGAACACCCGCCGATTTCACCGGTTATCTTTACGGACTGCTCAGACACAAAGTAAACGGTCAAATGACTGGCAAACCTATTTAAATGCGTAACAAGGAGTGTATACGTCATGTTATAACCCTCACGTTGTTTTTACAGATCTGAGTGAATTATGAATTAGCAGTTATGAAAGTCCTGTCAGACTTCCAAAGAGGGCAAATTGTCGAAGCGCGGATGGCTGGTGCATCGGTGACGAAAACCGCTCAGATGTTCAATGTATCCAGAGGAACTGTCTCTATGGTCATGTCTGCATACCAAAACCATGGAAAGACAAGCACCGACAAATGCAATTGTGGACGCAAGAAGAAGCTGTGTGATCGAGACCGCCGGGTGCTAAAGCGCATTGTGACAAAGAACCATAAGACCACAGCTCCAAAAGTGACTGCAGAGCTTAACCAGCATCTTGCAAGCCCGGTATCAACCAGAACTGTACGTCGCGAGCTCCATGGAGCTGGATACCATGGGAGGGCTGCAATTGCCAAACCCTTCCTTTCGCACATCAACATTGAGTGGCGCAGAAAATAGTGTAATGACCATAAGAATTGGTCAATGGACCGGTGGAAGAATGTAGTCTACTCCGACGAATCCTCCTTTACGCTATTTCCATGTTCCGGTCGAGTTTACGTCTGGAGACAGCCTAAAGATGCTTATGACCCCGACTGCCTGACTCCAACCGTTAAGCATGGAGGCGGATCTGTGATGGTTTGGGCAGCAATATCGTGGAATACTCTTGGCCCAGCTGTAGTACTGCATGGTAGGGTTAACGCCCAGGTCTATCTGTCAATATTGGCTGACCAGGTCCATCCCATGGTCCAAACGCTGTTTCCCAATGGCGGCGCCGTCTTCCAGGATGATAATGCACCAATCCACACCGCTGGGGTCGTTAAAAACTGGTTTGAAGAGCATGTTAGTGAAGTAGAACGTTTGGATTGGCCTCCACAATCCCCGGATCTTAACATTATCGAGCATCTGTGGTGTCAGTTGGAGCAGCAGGTCAGAAGCCGATTCCCACCGCCGGCGTCTTTGGAGGAACTGGAGCAGGGTTTGCTCGAAGAATGGCTCAGGATTCCTCTAGCCCATGGGTCGGGGAACGTTTTTGGGTATTACCCAAAAATCTATTTGAGTAAAATGAAATTACCCCCAGACTTCAAAGTAAACAAAAACAAGCCAATTGCTCTTAAAATTGTTGCATATGGTGTCTCTCATACTGCACGCATTACCCCCAAAATTTTTAAATGTACCCCATTTGGGGTAATTTACCCCTGTTCGCCGACCACTGCTCTAGCCACTGTCCAAAAGCTGTATGAATCAATTCCCCGACGCATTGCAGCTGTTATTGCAGCTAAAGGAGGACCAACTCCATATTAAGAATAAAAACCGCCATTTATCAAGGTGTTCATATTATTTTGTCCAACCCCTGTATATGTATATATATATACAGTATATATATATATATATATATATATATATATATATATATATATATATATATATATATATATATGTATGTATGTGTGTATGTGTGTGTGTGTGTGTGTGTGTGTGTGTGTGTGTTTGTTTTCATGTGTTTAGAAATTCGCGTTTTCTGAAATCTTATTAGTGTTATATTATTGTTGTCATATTTGAAAGAATCTGTGTTGTTTCGTTTGAAGAATTTTACAAAAAGATTCACTGTAAGGGTTTGTTTTTCTCTGTTGCGTAATCTATTCTCGATAATTTTAAACGAGACGAAGATTTTCCAAGATTCTTTTGAAAGCTTACGAAATTCGAAATATCACACCACCTTAGGGGCCAAATCCACCCTAAAAAAAAAGTTGAGAGGAGATAATTTTTTTTGAAATGGTGTCAACACCAATGATTTCATTCTGTTTTTATTGGGTTGGGAACGTATAATGATTTCCTTTGTAAATGCAAGTTGGGGGTAACTAAGGTTAGGTTAGTTCTGGGTACTTTGGGTTATGTACTTTTTTTTTGTCGTTTTTAGGTATATTGTAGAGCGGTGGTTCTCAGATTTTTTGAGTCATTACCCTATTTTCACATGGATACCTTCATAATGACCCCCACCCTACCTGTACCCCACGTAAAGCCAGTCCCAGTGTTGCCACGTTGTTTATTTATGCACTTTCTGTACTTTAGAAGTACTTGCAGAGTACCAAATTACCCCACTGAGAAAGCCATATTACCCCAATAGGGTAATTTACCCATAGTTTGGGAAACGCTATTGTAGAGGCACAAAAATTGTCGTCGAAAAATGTTGCATTCGGGAAATATCTCTCGAAATCTCGAGAATTTGGTTCGTCAGTTAAAAAATTTGTCTTTTACTTTAAAGGGTCAAAAACACTTCAAAGCTTCTTCATTCGTATTTCTAATAACCAAAATATTTCTGTTCTAATTTTGTAGTAATATTACAGGGTGTCCATAAAGTCACGCATCATAGGAACGTAAGCAATGTCTATTTATTTATGTCTCCATCAGACCAAATATGTTGAGGAACATTCAAAGAAACCTGCTTTTTCGTTTACAAACATGTTTTGAGATTGGTGGGAATCATTTCGAACAAATAAATAAAACAAAATAAATAAATAAACAAAATAAATGTATTTTTTCTACGATGCGTGACTTTATGGATACCCCCATAATTCAAAAAAAAATTTATACACTAAAAGAACTAAAAAGCTTTTCATAATTTTCTTTGTCAAAGTGTCGCGCAAAAACTACATCTTAATTGGAGTGTCGCTCGATAAAACCTACAAGCATGAATTTATGGGTTTCCCTGCTTTGTCTCTTAAATCTTTTCCCGGAAAAAAAAAATATGGATCCAAACATGGTAACAAAATATGAATCCAAAAATGGTAACTCTGTTACCATCGAAGCAGCATAGCGCATAAACATGACTTTCCTTTATTTATACTTATCATTATTATTATCATTATCATTATCATTATCATCATTATCATCATTATCATCATTGTACAAATAAACCTTAATGTAAATTGCACTTTACATTAATCCAGGTATCACAGTTGGTCGATAGACTGGGTTGATATAGTTAATATCAACCCTGTATCATTAGTCCATCGGCCAACTGTGCTACCTAGGAAGATATACAGGGTGTTCCATAAATCCCTTCACCCTCACCCTATTCTAGTAAGAAAGAGTTCAGGGGTAAAAGGATTCATAAGACATTCTGTAAGAGGAACACTCCCTCGTCCTACTACTGACCAAATTAACGTATTATTAAGTCCTTTCCTCCCTCATTTTCCTGACTGAAAGAGAGTAATCGTAAACATTTTCTTCCTTTTAACTCCTATACAATTCCTCAATCTATTATAATGAATGTTGTTAAGGTATTAAACATTATAAAATTTGGCTAACTTAATTATAATTTTTATATACTGTACAAATTTTAAAATTTTTAATTTTTTATACATTAATTTTTAGGTATTTAACTTTTAATTTAGTATTTTATAAAGTAATAATAAAGGATAAATATAATGATAGAATAATGTATTTATTTTAAATTATAATGATTATAATGCATAATATAAAAAAAATCCGTCCGGATGATCAGAAACTAGGACAGAGTTCAGACCGGACTAATTCGGGACTAGTTGCACTATAACCCGTGGATTATTATTATTATTACTAAAGCCATCGGGAATCGAGCCCCCGACTCATTGTTTTCAGCAGGGAAACGATGTTATACCGGCTGAGCTATGGCCACTGGATGTACCGTACATAAGGTTATAATCCAACTTGAAATTTCACAAACAAAACTCAGTCATTATACCGATTACCAATAATTTATGCTTTTTACAGATTTTACGAGTATATTTCTAGGCGAATTTTTTTCCAAACCTGTACATCTATCCAACTTTCAAAGAACGACGTATAATCTCACAAAACCCTATACTGCGTTTCTTTTCTCTTACTTGAATCAAAAGATTCCATAGTAATTATCGTCTAAAAACCAACAGGAGTCCACTGGATATTTGAACGACCGAGATTAATAGCGAATATGTCGGGAAAAACAACGATCTATTTGACAGTGAGTGATTTACTGATCAAATATGAATTGCAAACAGGAAGAAGAAGAAGAAGAAGAAGAAGAATAGAAAGTGTATATACGGTGTGTTGTGAGAATTTGGGATACTACACTCTCAAGATAAATGATTATATTTTTCTGAAGTGAAGATGGGGTGTAACTTTATACAAAATCTATTTCGTTTACATCATCGCCTTTATATGTAGAACAGTTTTCTGGGCAGAAATAATGGTAGGCCCCTATGATATAAGGGTTTTTAGCTATACAGTTCGTTACAAACGTTACGATACTCAGACCCGCACCTAAAGCAACTGTATATTAAAAAAAAGTTTGTCTGCGTAGACCAGATTATATGACAACCAAGTTAATTCAACCATCTAAAAGTAGCATGGTTAACAATTATCGCATGGCTGAATTAACCTTTTGGGTGGTTTGTCAAAATAGTTAATGTTTAATATATATATAATTATTATATATATATATATATATATATACAGGGTGGGCGGAAAGTAGCTCCCTATTTTGGATTGGTAAAAAAATATGTATATTATCTATTTATTTCAGAAGAAATAATATGAAAAGGTAGGCATACATGGTAGGTTTTCTCTAAAATTCAATGTGGGCTCCAACTCTTTCCACCAGCTTCTAGAGCCGCCCAGGAATGGCGTCCACTGACTTTAGCAGGAACTCCGGCGGGATGGAGGACATGACTTCCCGAATTCGGTCCTCCAGTTCTTCCAATGTCCTCGGTTTGGTGCGGTAGACTTCTTCCTTTACCCACCCCCAAAGAAAGAAGTCGCACGGTGTCAAGTCGGGGCTCCTGGCTGGCCATTGATGTGGACCACGACGACCCATCCAACGCAGTAATGCGGCTTCCACGCACGCCAGTTCAGCTCCTTCTTCAGCACAGTTCGCACTGAGTAGCGGGAGAGTCCACTTTCCCGAGCTGCCTGGCGAGTTGACTTTCGTGGACTCCGTGCGAACATTTCCTGAACTGCCTGCACCGTCTCTTGGGCCCTGGATGTCGTAGGGCGAACACATCTTCGAACATCTGCCACAGACCCCGTGGTCATGAGCTTCGAGTGGCAGTTCTTGATTGTTTTCGGGTCCACTTGGGCACGTGGTCCGTGAATGGCCCGCCACCATCTTTGAACTCGAACGACAGATTGCCAAACTTCGTACCGTGCCGCCAACTGGGCACGCTCCTGCAGTGTTAAACGCTCAGCCATGTTACCCTTCAATCTGAAATGAAAAAAAAAAATGAACGTTACAATTGTACCACTTTAGAGGACACAAAGAGAACACTTTAGAGAAAAAAAGATTACCGTTACAATTGTACCACTTTAGAGAACACACCATAACAATATAACAATACAATCACAATTTATACATAATTTATATGTAATTTAAATTAGGGAGCTACTTCCCGCCCACCCTGTATATATATATATATATATATATATATATATATATATATATATATATATAATATATATATTCATTCTCTGACGAGGTGTACTGTTGAATACAAGAAAGGCCTTGGAATCATTTTTCCTTTTCCTTGTGGCTTTGCATCATATATATATATATATATCGTGCGTGAACATGCACGATTTTGCATAATGCAAAAATACCTCCACCAGTATTCGAACCCAGAACTTCTTGAATAGAAGGCAAGAGCCCTGACCATCAAGCTACAGCAAGATAAAACATAGTACAACATGGCGTATATTTCAACACCCTGGTATTGAAGTATATATATCGTAGCGCGATGGTCAACGCCCTCGCCTTCTAATCAAGAGGTGCTGAATTCGAATCCATTTGTAGGCATTCTAAAATTTATGATTTATTTTATATGCAAATGGAAGTAGACTGGAATATGCAATTATTTCCTGTTTCATGATAATAATTCATCGAAGTTATAAATTATGCAAATTAAATTAATTAATTATCAAAGGCCAAATTACTTTAACAGGAAATTCATTAATTTTAGAAATACTTTTGGAAAATTCTGTTATTTGTCTTTTGATTTCTTAAATTTAATAGCAATTTACCTCATTTGATTTCATTTATAAATTAATAATAATAATAATAATAATGATAATATGCTTTCAGTAATAAATACGAAGAGAGTTACAAGGAATTACAAGGACAAGAGGAAGCCTCAAAGACCTATCGGTCCATTCGTGGAGGTTTCTCTTATTAAACTGGTTCATTTTATAACTTATTCATGCAGTAGTAGAAAACTGGATAGAGAAGCATAAGGTTCTCTCCATACCCTCCGCTTCCTCCCTGCCAAAGGCGGGTACGGAAAAAGGTTGAAAAGCGAGAGAGAGAGAGAAAACGCATGGAATAATAACAATGTATGCATACACTCAAATACTAAACAGCGATTACGCAAACAAAATTACAACTAACAACCAATTCAAGTGGTTATTAATTCAACCATTGAAGAAGTTGGTTTCCAAATAAATAAACATGATTAACAATAATTAACCACGCTTGTGTTCATTGTTCTAACCCAGTTTTTGCGTGTGTGTGTGTGTGTGTGTGTGTGTGTGTGTACAAACAAAAAAAGAATCCCAGACCAAAAGTATTTTTCTTCAGCTTTGGCAGAAGAACAAAGGAAATAATTAACCGTACTCAGTTCAAACTAATGAATGAAGAGTGAAGCGATAATTTCGCGTAATCTGATTAACGGCTCAACATGAATTTGTAAAGCTCTCAAAAGCTCTTCTGAATAGAATTAGTTGTTAAAGAAGTGAAAGAATTTACTTGAGTGAAATGATGAAAAAAAAAAAATTAGTACCAACATCTTTAACAGTTCATGAACATGATCGCAACTGTAAATTAAGATGTTGGTTGAAAATTAACTTTTTATAAACATTTTAGTAACATAAAAGTAATATATATATATATATATATATATATTAATGATATACAGATTCCAAAATCTAGTCGATGCCGGTGCCGATTCCATGAAAAACTGCCGATACCGATTCTTTGCCTATATTTTAAAAATCAATTCCCTTCGTAAATTTTACTAATTTAATGCGAAAACTTTCAATTTTCATATTTTTATATTTCAAATTTGTTTCAATGCTTTTCCTTAGCTCACTCCACAATATACAGTACCAGAATTTGTTGCTAATATACCACAGCTAAAATGATGTTAAAAAGTTTTATTACTCAGTAAAAATGATAGGATCACCTGAAGATCAGGGCCCCCAGCCTTCTTTAGTTAGCCTTATAAGGCTAACTAACGAAAATATCACGACCTAACCTAACCAATCGTTAGGTCAACTGTACGCCCTTGACGATTGGTTAGGTTAGGTCGTGATATTTTCGTTAGTAGCCTTATAAAGCTAACTAAAGAAAGTTGAGGGCCCTGATCTTCAGGTGATCCAAATGATAAAATAATTTTAGTTTGGTTTCATAAATTGAATATTTTTTGTTTCTTCAACAATGTCAAGAACAACAAAATCTTTCATTAAAATTTCAAGTCCCTGAAGGCCTGCTTGAATAAAAAACTAGATATACAATTTGGGTTCACAGAATTCTTAAAATTCTTAAAATAAAGTCAGCAAAATAAGATAGTTTAATATATAAATTATAAAATGCGACTTAATATACAATTATTACTAATATAGAGTAGGTGATTACAATAGTTTATAATATTTAGAGATTAGCTAGTTAGAGAAAATGTAAATTTATGGGCAACTTAAATTATTAAGTTTCCATTTTTCATGAATGTAAAATATTTTTATGTAATTACATTTCGAAATTAATATAAATTATCATAAATAGTTTTCTTTGTCTGTTTAGTTTTCTATAAATATAGATTTTATTTTGTAATGAAAATTTGGATCACCTGAAGATCAGGGCCCCCAGCCTTCGTTAGTTAGTCTTATAAGGTTAACTAACGAAAATATCACGACCTAACCTAACCAATCATCAAGGGCGTACAGTTGACCTAACGATTGGCTAGGTTAAGTCGTGATATTTTCGTTAGTTAGCCTTATAAGCCTTACAAGGCTAACTAACGAAGGCTGGGAGCCCTGATCTTCAGCTGATCCTAAAATTTTAAAATTTCAAAGAATCTGTGAGAGAATCGACTAAATTTTGCCGATGCCGATGTATCAAAATTGGCCGATTTTGCCGGTACCGATGCCGATTAATTGGTACACCCACTAATATATATATATATATATATATATATATATATATATATATATATATAGCACCAGTATAGTAACATCGTTTGCAGACGATACAAAGATCAGCAGAAAAATCAGCGATGTAAATGAAGTGGGGCCTTGCAGAGGGACACGAACAAAATATACAAATGGTCAGAAGACAACAACATGACTTTTAACACCGAGAAATTTCAGCTCTTGAGATATGGTAGAAAAAAGGAAATTAAACAGACTACATATTATGCTCCAGATAGACAGGAAATTCAGAGACGCACGAAAGCGATCGATCTGGGGGTAATAATGACCGATGATGCGAAATTCGAGACACAAAAATCAGATAGCGATAAATAAAGCAAAAAGAGTCGCGGGACAGGTACTAAGAACGTTCAAGAGAAGGGACAAGACAGTAATGATTCCCCTGCTGAGAACATGATTATACCAAAACTTGAATACTGTTCAGTTTTGACGTCCCCATATAAAAAGGAAGAAACTAATAAACTAGAAGAAACGCAAGCCATTTCACAGCCAAGAGTGATGGCTGCAAAAACTCAACTACTGGGAAAGACTACGTAAATTAAATCTGTACTCCCTGGAAAGAAGAGAGAGAGGTACACCATAATCTACATATGGAAAATGATCGAAAAAAACTGGTACTAAACCTAAAACTAAACCCAATTACCATTCAAACAACACTGGAAAATAGGAAAGGCAGAATGTGTAGTGTTCCTAAATAAAGGCCCGACAGGGACCTCCTCAACTCTGAAGGAAAATAGCTTGGTTGTCAGGAGGCCAAGACTTTTCAACCAGCTTCCAAAGGACCTCAGAAAAGTAACGGGGGTCAAAGTTAAAGTCTTCAAGAGAAGACTGGATCCCTGGCTCAGGACGGTACCGGATGAGCCGGGCGTGCCTGCCTATGTACGGTGGAGAGCGCAAGAAAGCAACTCGTCTCCACCAAGCCAGACCTAGAGGTGGGGCCACCAAATTGACCTCCGTGTGAAGAGAGACCAACGCACGAAACAACATAAGGTTCATAAGGTAAGGTGTGTATATATGTATATATATATATATATATAATATATATACGTCGCAGCATCGCTTCCCGTTTGATCAGCGACGTTAAGCGACGTTGAGGTTGGATGGATGTCCATCCTTTACGTTCAAATAGTACAGTGACCTGTATGTGGTTCGGAGCCTTCCTAAAGTTGTAGGTCTCCTCTACCTCCTTCGTATGGCTTTAAATGTTACGAAGGGAGTGAACTATCTCCCCCTAAAACAAAATACATATCTTAATTCTGTCAAGTTTCAATTTGTTGTCCCTATCCTACAGTCCTTGAACGTGGACTCTGATCCATTACTGGGTTATTACCCCTTCACGGAAGACGCAGAGAACAAAAACATTCTTAATCTCTAAACTCTGCAGTCACACAATCCGACCCGAGATTCGAACATACGTCCTCAAATTTGCAGTCCACCAGAGTTTTTACCACGAGACTATACCCCGATCGATGATACGTAAATATTCATTATTCATTATTCAGTAACTCTGCGAAATCCTACGTTTCAATTATTCAATAATTCTAAGGAATCCCACGTTTCAATGAACTGAATATTTCGCAATTTCGACTCGTGGATTTTGGACATAAATTATGGACTAAAATCTGTTTAATGAAACGGTTTTTGCAAATTCCGAAAGTACTTGAAAATTTCTTTAAATTCTTTTCAAACATCTCAAACTAAAATTCTCTTCAAGTTTTATCACAAACTTCGATTTTATGTGTGTATATATATATATATTGTGAAATACAAGATTCTCGTTTTAAAAATTGTGTGGAAAAAATTATTTTGGGAACGTAAATGAATTTTTTTCTGAGGAATAAAATAGGGTTTTTGAATTTTTTTTTCTAAAGTTGGTGGCGGTGTGCGAGACTGTCTTTGTGTGAACTTCGCAGTTTTCTATTAGTTGCTAAAATGAAAAGATTCTTCTGGCATTGTTAGGCACTGTTGGCACTCTGTATTATTCGTTATATTTTTAGCGAATTCTAATTTAAATTTCAAAATGTACTTCGCATCGAGCGATTCTACGTATAAAATTTGTTTGTTTGCGTATCTCTGCGATGTTTTTTTGTTTCATACAGGAAGGAAGGGCTAAGGGTGAATGCCATCAGAAACGCTTCTCCCATAAAGGAAAAAGAGAGCCAAAATCAAGGTCCTAAGGTTTTCAAGATGCCTGGACACTCTGCGTTTGAAATATTAAAGGTCATAGACAGGAATCCTAATAATGCTTATTTATCCGTTATAACAAAGTTAAATTAGCAGTTACGAAATGGTTGTCAAATAACTCGGTTGTTACAACCCAGCACCTGTTTTTCTGGGTAGTTCCAACGCAAACAAATACAATGATCATTCGCAAAACACCTTCGAATTTTAACTTTCCCTTAGCTCGGTGATATTAAGCGACATTGGATCTGTTTAGTAATTTGATGGGTGACCGTTTTCTGCGTTCAGATGATGTAGTGACCCTTAGATTAATGGTGGAGGTGGGGAGCTTGCCACCATCTTCACAAAAGTGGGAGTGAATGATATAAAATTATAGTAAAATAGTTTAACCACGAATATTTTATTATTATTTAGTTATTTTTTCTCTTTCACCAGAATAAAAATCATACATATAACAATTACCGTACTTTTATCTTATTTTATTACGATAATCCAAATCCAAATCCATGAATCGTAATTATTAAATATTAATTTTAAAAAATCCCAAAGAAAGTGTTTACCAGCTAGATTATTAGGAGGAAGAGGTGGGTTCACACTAATTTGTTTGCTTAACAAGGTTTGGGGGGGGAACATAAAAAGTTTGCCGACCACCGCCTTAGATGATTAGGATCCCGCGTAAAGCCGTAGGTCCCCTCCGTTATATGATCTTGTAGGATGTTACCCAGGAGATTAAACAACCCCCTAAACATTATTATTATTAATACCTTACCCAGACCATGTTCCTATCTCACTGAGATTAGATACAAAACCCACCGGAGATAAGAGGGAAGAAAATGTAATCCCACATCTAATCTCGCTTTTAATCCCGCTTTATCCCACTTTCCTTCTTTCATATTACATTTTTTGTTTATATTTGCCCAAAACTGTAAATTGGAGCTTGGTTCTCTACTCCCTTCTTTTATCTCAAACGAAGGTTGGGTAAAGGGGTGGGCGCATTGAGTTCCTCTCTTGACGATCTTTAGCGAAATTTCCTTAAACCGTGAAGCGCATTTAGTGAGCATTAAATTTTATCGTCTGTTCATTTCATATAAACGAAAGAGGCGAAACGTTTGGGCCATGAAAGAAACGTTTCGACCATGAATAAAACGTTTAGACAATGAAACGCCTGCTTCAGATTTAATAAGCATTTTCTCTCGCAAGAAATTTAGACAATGTACTCCAATGAAATTCAAAAAAAGGTGTGTATATATATTATATATATATATTATATATATATATATATATATATATATATATATATATATATATATATATATATATATATATATAAGCCCACACACGCCTTTAGTGACTGGTATTGGACCGTTTACAGTTTTCGATGAGAGTGTCCTTCAGAAAAGCGAGTAATATCGCAGTTTCGTTACAAGAAATCTATATAAAAAAAATAGTTACTGTCAAATTTTGTGCGCCAAAGGTGGCACTTCCTTATGTCCCTGGTATATATATATATATATATATATATATAATATGTGTATATATAAGAAGTGTGTGTGTGATCATAAGCACTTATTTAAGTGTTTCTGAGTTTTGGAATCATTTAGTTGTTCATGCGTACTAGAATGAATTGTTAAAGTAAATTGATTGTTGTCAATGCAGTTGTTAAAAGGTATAAAGTTATATTAATTACTTTAATTGTTAATATACTGTATATCTAGACATAAATTAGTTGTTAGTAATAAATATTTAGATGTTAATATACCGGGTGGCCCATAATTCAGGAACCATAGGAATAATTGTATAAAAAATTCTTGTACTTTCTAATAATGTTTTTTTTTCTTTATTTTCTTTTTTGATGAATCACCTGGATGACGTACCGATAAACAAACGACGTGACATGTTTTTTCAGCAAGACGGTGCACCTCATTTTGCCATGCAAATTCGCAAATACCTTGATAAAGCGTTCCCCAACAGATGGATTGGCCGAAGAGGTCCTATCGAATGGCCACCCAAGTCACCAGATATCACTCCACTCGATTTTTTTCATCAAAAGAAAATAAAGAAAAAAAAAACATCATTAGAAGTACAAGAATTATTAGAAAAAATACAATTATTCTATGGTTCCTGAATTATGGACCACCCGTTATATATATTATATATATATATATATATATATTAACAAACTGATGATGTAAGTTACGAAAAGTCAACTCAAATTCAGCAAAACAGTGATTTAGATCCACGCTTCTCAAAACTAGGGTCGCGTAAATATTATTGGGGTCGCAGAAACATTTGAAAATATTATTTTTTTCATAAATATAGTGTTAGTACCTATTGCTTTATGACATTAAGTGAAGGGTCGCGAAAAAATTTGTCTGATCCAAAGAGGTCGCAAGTGAAAAAAGTTTGAGAAGCCCTGATTTAGATCAGCAAAATATTAACACGAAGGAGCGCTTCTGTTAACTACATAGAATGAAATTGAAATACGTTAAAATTGTTAATACTGTAATAACAATGAATTATGAAAGCCAGAAACATGTTAACTCCTGGATTTATTATTATCATTAACCAGCATCATCGAGAACCGAACCCCCGACCTCAGCGTCTTCGCTTATAGGGAAACTGCGTTACTCACTGAGCTACGAACGCTGATAAAATAAGTGTTAATTATAATAAATAAGTATTAATTAATATCTTATTAGTTCATAGCGTGTTAATTAACAAAACACAGTCTAACTTAACAAAGGAGTCAATATAATTCGTAACAGAATGATGATTTTTAAGTCGTGTTTTAACTTAAATTTTGTTAACGTTTCCAGCAGAATCGTTTATTTAAACGAAGGTCAAGGTTGTTGTTCCACTTTTGTGGAGTGGGGGCGGGGGCCAGCGGGAAAACCTATAGCTCAAAATGTGGGGTTCGAACCATTATCCCGCCAAGAAAGATTCGGAGGAAACACTTTCAATACTCGAGTCTCAAATCACAATGTTCTACCTGGGGATTCGATCCCAGGACCTCCGAGAGTTTAACCAAAACGTTAAAAATTTAACAAACTTTTTTTGGGGGTGGGGGAGATTCGGCATAAGTTAAATTTACATTTATTAACTTGTTCTTTAATTTTTTCTTTTTACAAAGAGAGTTTTTTTTATTTTAATTAAATTTCATTCTTGTTTTGAAAAAATTGTAAAAAATTTTAATTTTTTAATTTTTTTATTTAGACGCTATTTATTTATTTATTTATTTATTTATTATTTATTTAGATTTTTATTAATGTTAACATTTTAGCTTAAATTGTTAAATATATATACACTCGTGTGTGTGTGTGTATGTGTATATATATATATTATATATATATATGTATAGAAACGACGTAAGTATAGAGGAGCGTTCTGCACACGAGGAAGAGAAATAACGAACAATGAAAAATGAGGTGACCGCCCGGGAATCGAACCCATTAATATACTGCGTGGTCATTGCAGTTAAATGTACATATTCACGATTTGCGAGGGTGCCCTCTTAGGGCATTGGTTTCTGCCCTATGTATGAGAATTACGACTTCTGACTGATCGAGGCCCGTTGTGTAATGGATAGCATATCTGACCGGCAATCGGAAGATCCTGGGTTCGATTCCCGGGCGGTCACCTCATTTTTCATTTGTTCGTTATTTCTCTTCCTCGTGTGCAGAACGCTCCTCTATACTTACGTCGTTTCTATACATTAATATACTGCGTGGTCATTGCAGTTAAATGTATGTATATATATATATTATATATATATATTGTGTGTGTGTGTGTGTGTGTGTGTGTGTGTGTGATGAAAATAACTACGAAGGAAAATTAAAACACGAAATAGTATACACAGTATATTACAAATTTTTTATTTAAAGATAATTTACTGATCAAAACAAAAATATATTTTGGATTGTTTAAGCTCTTTCGTAGTATAATATTGTATGATGGAGGGGACCAACAGCTTTATGTAGGGTCGGAACCACAACCCCACCAAGGGAACACCTAAGGGTAAGTATCTTAACTGCTGAAACCTGAAGTCCAAGCCGAGAATCGAACTTAGGATCTTCAAACTAACAACCGGGGGCTCTACCACTAAGCAACCCGTCTGGTTACACAACCAAGAGTGCTCGTCTTAAAAGACCATTATTTAGGCTTTGCCACACGTTCAAAGTTTCTGCTTGGTTCTCTCTTACAATTTTGATTCTTTCTCTTTGGTTGAGGTCGGCATTGACCTGAGAAAGGGTGGTGAGAACGGGTTCCTGAACGTTCCATATTACGAAGTAACTCCTTCAGAAGTAGAATTACATTTCACTTCGGTATAAGATAGGTTTTTATCTCTCTCTCTCTCTCTCTTTCTCTCTCTCTTGGTGTGTTGTATAACCGATATAACCTTCTTCTGTGAACGTTTGAAAAGTTGTCCCAGGAAAGAATAACACTTTCTGTAATCCCCAATTTATAATTGTTTTCTGAGCAACGATCACGAGGCTTTAATTTCTTTTATAAGAATACAACTAACCAACCAACCGACAAAGGAACGAATGAATCAACGGTGTTTCTTTGAAAAGAACTTGAAAATACGATGCATAATGAACCTATAAAGTTTGACGCCGCTCTCTCGCAGGGCTTTTGGAGGCGGGGGTGTGGAGGGGGGAGGTTCTTATTCGGTTGTCATGACAACCTTCAACGGCGGAAATTTCCCCACTGATGAATGACTCTCAGGTAGGGGAGAGAGCGACTCGCTCACTGTTATAGCGGATCCTTGATGACGTCACTCATGTCTTAAGCGACGTCACTTTTGAGTTGAAAGTCAATAATGGGTGAATGCTCAAAGCAAACTTCACTGGTTTTTTTTAACTTCCTCTTTCGATGTAATGTGTCTCCGTTGTTAACGCAGTTAGAAAAATTGTCTTATAGGCAATCAAATACACAAAGATGCGCAGTAAGATGAGCCGAGAGCTTCGTAATACGTCGCCTTAGCAATAAAAGAGACAACTTGATTATCGAAAGGGTAAATAAAGTAAAAGAGTGTTTCTTTCAAATTATCTTCCGCGAAGAAGGAGAAGAAGAAGAAGAAGAAGTGGACGAAAAACAACAACAAGAACATGAAGATTCGCATATGCTCACGAAGAAAACGTAAGGAAAGCGTCTCGTATAAAGACTAACTAAAGAAAATTTGCATTTATTATAAACGAGGACGACTTTCCAAACATAAAATCTACGGAATTCAATCAAACATTTAAAAAAAATATTTGAAATAAATATTTCTCTATCATGAAAATCCGAGAATCTATTTTTAGTCATTTATTTTTAAATAGAGAATTTTTAACATGGCAATAGTCACTTTAAGCTCAGGGGGTCTATATATATATATATATATATATAATATATATATATATATATATATATAGAGAGAGAGAGAGAGAGAGAGAGAGAGGAAGACTTTTTATACGTCATAAACTACTTTCCAATAACTGAGAAAACAATAAAACTGTTTGAAGTTGCTTAACCACTTCCGTAGCTGATCTAAGGGTCATTATATCATCTGAACGCAGAATGCGATCCCCCATCCAACTACTGAACGGACCCAACGTCGCTTAATTCCACCGATTCAACGGGAAACGGTGTTACAACGTGGCCAACAAGTAGCCCTAACCGAGAAAAATAAACACATGTGCCACATTTGAGGAACATCTAGTAAAGTAAGTAAAATACTACTACTACTACTACTACACCTACTACTACTACTACTACTACACCTACTACTACTACTACTACTATTAATAATAATAATAATAATAATAATAACAATAATTCTTATGAAATCAGTAAAAGAAAACGTATTATAGTGTCCCTTATCCACGAATACTTTATTTTGCAACGTTCTTACTTCGGGGCAAAATATATTGTAAGCATCAAACGCAAAAATAAATTGACTCTAACGGAAAACGTATCAAATTGAAATAAACAGTTTTGAAATCCTTTTTATTTGTATCACTCGCACAAACTTTGTCATAGTTACTATTTTATTAAAACTGGTTTATAATATTTTTATCAGTTTGTCCTAATTTGTTAGAATTATTGACACAATGGTTAAATTATTTAATATATATATATATATTATATATGGTATCGCGTCTGACCGGCAATCGGAAGATCCCGGGTTCGATTCCCAGGTGGTTACCTCATTTTTTCATTTGTTTCGTTCTCTCTCTCTCGTCTTGCGCGGAATATCTCCTATACAAGCGTCGTTTCTTTACGATATATATATATATATATATATATATATATATTATATATATATATATATATTAAATAATTTAACCATTTTGTCAATATACTGTGTGTGTGTGTATATATATATATATATATATATACCAAATAAGGAGTCTGACATCACAAATTCCTAGCTCGGATTCGATCTCACGATCTTCCGATCAGCAGCCCTGCGTCTTAGCCACTACGTTACCCAATTGGGTATATATATATATATATTATATATATATGTATAGTTTTAAAAGTATTATTTTCAGTGAAATAAAATAGTTACTCAAATACTTTTACCGTTTTAACAGTTATATTTTTCCCTCGTATTTAAACTTCCTCTTTTTTTTTATTTCAGTAATGAAAAATCACTTTTTCAAAAGAATACCCCAAAAACTCAAAATAAAAATTTTGCGAACAGAAAATTAAAGCATTTGTAAAATTTATTTTGGGTCGTTTTGCGCTGGCTGGCTGCAACAGTTTTCTAATCTCTCTCTCTCTCTCTCTCTCTCTCTCTCTCTCTCTCTCTCTCTTTGCTTTACTTTAACGACTATGCAGTAATTTGTTCATGTATTGTCATGAATTATCAAAGCTATTGAAAACGAATTTTTATGCTATAATTTAAGTTAAAATGAACGTTTAACTCGCTTCTTTTTCCTCATTTATTTAAGTGTCATTTAAAAAAAAAAAATTGTGAATCAAGAGTCGTTTAAAAGAGTTCATTTCACTCGAACACTTTATGATCACTTTAGATACAGTTTACGACTTTAATTTTAGTACCAGGTTCGAGTGAGTTTAGTAATATAAGGCTAAATTATCGGATGATATTTTTTTGTTAACATATTTGACACTGTAAAAGGTTTGTATATTTTTTGTTATTAAGTGAAATAAAAAGCGTAAAATTTTTACGGTTACCTTCTCTACACGTGGGGACTTAACCCCTCAGTGTAAAATGTGCCCTGTGTGATGTCTTCTCAGATCACGATACTTACGCGATACTTTCGACGGGAGAGTCGTGTCCGAAAGATTTTCTTCGGTTTATGATAAAGGAATATTATGGCCACCAACATCACAGGACCTAAACCCCTGTGATTTTTTATCTGTGGGGGTTATTTAAAAGATGCGCTGTTTAAAAGGAATCCATACACAATAGACGGATTGAAAGCATGAAGTGAACAAGAAATTTTTCTGATTTCAAGAGATACTCCATTCAGACTACTACAAAATTTTGTTGTTCGTTTGCAGAGAGTTAATAAACCGAAAGGACATCACATACACCATGTTTTGCACTAGAGGTACTAAATCTCCGTGTATGGAGAAGGTACAGTAAAAAATTCATGCTCTTATTTCAGTTACTAAACAAAAATACAAACCTTTTAAAGTGTCACCTGTTTAAAAGAATCACCCCATATATGAGGGTTACAAAAATGGTGGATACTTCCGGCTACGTAACACAACACTATTTATAATGACCTAAATTGCGCTGAATATTTTTTTTTGGAACAAAATGCAATATTTTGCATTAATTTTATATTTTAAATATTTAATGCTACTGTACCGTACTACTGTACCGTACTGTACTAATTTAGTAACGTAGATACTTGAAATTAAAGTACAGTCTATGATACAGGAAGGGTTTTATTTGAATTCGTCTGTGCAGTATAGCTGTTAATTGGTACAGGAAAAAAAAAAGCAGAAAAAACTCTCCGGAGTACAGCACTAACCCCGAGCTGGTAGGTGAACTATATTAAAAAAAATAGTAGAGTAATTCCGAACTACATATTCAATACTGTAACTCTCTCTCTCTCTCTCTCTCTCTTTATATATATATATATATATATATATATATATATATATACAGGTCTTCATACTTTTTAATTTTAACACAACTTATACATCCCTTAAGCCACGTAATCGTACGCCTGACGGCTAGTAAAGTAACCTAAACGGGCACTAAATAGAAGTTCGATGTAATTCCAGTATTATTCGACTCAATTTCAGTATATTCGAGTTAATTCCATTTCGATCTTATTCTGATCCACATTTTTGCGTTCGATTTTATTCCATTCAATCCACTTCGGTATATATATATATTAGCAGTTTTCTCGTTGAAATCATGGATTGTAAAAGACATTAAAAACGTGTTGGGATTTAACGCAAAATCGATTTTGCTCTTTCAAGTGTTTTAAAAGTGTTTATCTTTCGTCACTTCAAGTCTGATTCCCACAAATCTTTTAATTAAGCAAGTGCTATAATATATATAATATATATATATATATATATAATATATATATATATATATATATATATAGAGAGAGAGAGAGAGAGAGAGAGAGAGAGAGAGAGAGAGAGAGAGAGATATTGGTTAATTTCATTCTGAATTTCTAACGATATATATATATATATATATATAATATATATATATATATATAATATATATATATATATATATATAATATATATATATATATATATATAATATTGTTTTTATTTTTTAAATAAAATACAGTCAGAATTAATCGTTGGAAGTTTAAGGAATAAACCAGTTAGGGGGTTCATTCTTCCTGTATTCATTTAATGATTTTTTTATTATCTTTTCTCGTAGCTATGGCACCGCATCGAGGGGAGAAGATGAGAAAATAAAATCTCAGACCTAACAAATATTCTTGTTTTAAATCAATCTTTCTTTCTGTACCACACCAAGAATATTCCACATTCAATCGCGAAAATTCGTTTTGTTTTATTTTTAGCCTGAATGGCACTGGCACTTGCACTGGCACTGTGGTGGAACCTTTTGAAAGGAAAAGCTATCGAAAAAATATTTCCAATGAAGAAATTTTCGATGAGTGGTTTCTCTCGACCTTCATTGACAAACACAACGAAACGTAAAGTGATTTAATCTAAGTTAACCAAATTTGATCTAATCTAACCTAATTTAACCTAAGTTTACTTAACTTAATCTCACTTTACCTATAATACAGTGTAAAGCAAAGTTGTTCCATAGAGAACACCATTTCTAAAAAATTTATTGTTTCATTTGGTGGACCAATTATGGAGCGATTTCTTGGTGAAAGGAATGGTCCATCATGGAACATCTTTCTAGACCCGTTTTTAGCCAGTCATATCGACGTTAAAAATATAACTGGTTCAAATTCGTCGCAGAATGAAAAAATGGACCATTGATTTTACAAAAAACTCGTTCTATAATCGGTTCAAATGGAACAATTAGTACGGCGATCTGTATGGAACAATTTTACTTTAGAGTACACTTTTATGAAACCAACTACAGTAAACCCTCGTCCAACGCGGGGATAGATTCCTCGAGAACGGCGCGTTAGGTAAATTCGCGTTAGGTAAATTCACTCATAAATAAATTTCCCTACCTATATTGTATATGAAATAAGAACATAATAAAATCATAAACATCATGATATTTACGCGTGGCCGGACAGATGACCGACGGACATTTGGCCGATGGACATTTCACCGACGGACATTTGACCGAACGGACATTGAGCCGACGGCTGTTTCGCCGAACGGACGATTCGCCGAACGGACGATTCGCCGAATGGACTGTCATTAATAAAAAAACAAATATAATTTAAATACGAAAATTAGTTGTTAACTTTTATAATTTAAGTCTTGCGTTTGTACCTTTATAGTTTAAGCTATTCTGAAACGTTTGTTCGTTTGTTGCCTTTTTTAAATCTTAGTAACTTATGTCTTAGGTTTTCGCACTTAAAATTGCAGTCATCCTGGAACTTTTACATTGTTCACTGTTCAGTAACCCACAATGCCTCTTCAATTTATTGATTCAGAGAAAGGCCATAAAAAGTTAGTACACCCTTGACGATTGGTTAGGTTAAGTCATGATATTTTCGTTAGTTTACTGTTAAAACATACGAAAATATCACGACTTAACCTAACCAATCATCATTTTTTTAAATAATATTAGTAATAGTTTCTCTAGACAAATTGTATCTGTAGACAAATTATTGTAGTTAAATTGTATATGTAAACTAATTGTTGTAGATAAATTGTTGTAGACGAATTGTTGTAGATGAATTGTATCTTTAGACAAATTGTTGTAGACAAATTCGCCGGACACCGTCAAAGTGAATTCCATGGTCTAAAACGAAAGTTTTAAATTATACAATATACACCGAGAAAGAGATATATACACACACACACACACCACACACAATATATATATATATATATATTATATATATATATATATAATATATATATATATATATATATATATATACTGTATATAGATAACATTTTATATAGTATTATCGATATAAATTTATTTAAAAAAGGTATCTATGTTTTTACGTCAAGCGTCTATAACTGTCAATTTAACATAATTTAATATTTTAACAAAATAATTCAATAACATTTAATAATAACCTTTAATAACATGTGTGTGTATTTTGTCATAGAAATATTAATGACAGTCCGTTCGGCGAATCGTCCGTTCGGCGAATCGTCCGTTCGGCGAATCGTCCGTTCGGCGAAACGTCCGTCGGCAAAATGTCTGTCGGCAAAACGTCCGTCGGCGAATCGACCGGGTACCATATTTACGTATGATAAATAAAAATATATTAAATGAAAATAGCACGTATCTTTTCCTTCTTCATATCTGTAACTTTGGCTAAAATTATCAATCAAAGTATTTCCAAGGGAATATTCCCATCAATGCTAAAAACTGATTGTATAAAATCTCTTTGTAAAGGGGGTGATCCTACACTAGCAACAAATTACAGGCTGGTGTGTTCATTATCCGTGTTCAGCAAAGTTTTTGAAAAAATTGTAAAAAGTAGAATGCAGCAATATTTATCATAGAATCGTACAATTTATTATCTCCAAATCAATATGGCTTCCGTAATAATAAAACAACGAAAATGGCTATTTTAAATCTTATGGAAAATGCAAATATAGCTAAGGAGAACAAAGAAATAATGATATCAATATTTATGGATTTGAATAAGGCGTTTGATGTTTGGTGGACCGTATATAATCAAATTTTCCGCCTTTGGCAAATAATTATTCGCATTTATTTTTCCGGGTATAAGCAAATTCGCGCTGGATAAACACGCGTTGGACGAGGGTTTACTGTATTAGAAATTCCATCGACAGTAATATTTCAATAAAATCTTTGTCGACACCATTTTGAAATAAATTTAATATTTGCTCTGTCGTTTAAAGTGTAATTTCTGCCTTTGAGTCCGACCTCTTTGCTTTACATCTTTTCCTTGTTAAGCAATAACTCGTATTAAAGGGCACGAGTCATTACAAAGAGTCGCCATAATGAGTCACCATAAAATCATAAAAATATGTGCTATTGTTGAGGTAGTTGGAGTGAGGTAACGAGTAACAGGTAACACCCAGAACCCTTTTGCCAATACGAAGACGGAAGGGGGAGCGTAAACCCCTTAGAGCCAACTGAGGTGAGGCATATCACAGAGTAAGTAGATGGCTCAACTCCAACCACGGCAACTGTGGGAATCGAACTCAGGCTTTCACAGTCTGGGTTCAATCCCTAACGAACTGAGCCACCGAAGCTACTGAAATAAATTTAAACTTAAATAATGATCAAATTATGACATTAACAATTTGTCGACTTTAACATTTGTTAATAAACATACGTACATTAGTTAATACAAGTTTGAACACTGGCTTTGAATAAAAAAAAATACATACCCAGACAAGACGATAATCATATTGGCAAACTACAGTACAGTATTTACAGTATTTACAGTATCTACATTGGTCTGCTTGAGCGTTATACAACTGAACCTTGAATCAAAGTGGAATCAAAGCTATTCCTCAAAGTAGTTTACAGGAAGATTTTACACAAAGTGCAGGAATAGATGAGGATGACCTCAGATGAACCTTGCTCTAAACTCAGAGCAGGTCCAAGGATGCAGCCGAGCAAGAGATACCTATAGTAGTCCCGGCTGACTTCTAAGATACCTGTAGTTCCGAATGACTTCTAGGATACCTAGTCCCGAATCCTTACTGACCTCTCAAAGTTTGGTTACTCTGCCTTTTATACTTAATCACTGGGAGTTTTAGGAAAGAATAAGGAGTACTTTACAGAAAGCTTGATTATCGTAATATCATCACTCGATAGTCATTTTAGAGCATATACAGGATGTCCCAAAAGCAAGTCCAACCTCATAATGTACACCATGACATTAGCATTTGATTTGAGGCAGTACTTCTGGGACACTATATACAGGGCGTCCCAAAAAAATGTATACACACTTTAAATAATTATAAAGGCAGTGTTTATTAAAATACATTTCATTTTCAAAATGTAATAGAATTTACAGACATTATTTAATCGTTTTGTCAACGCCTGTTTTCAAACTGACGTCCGTTCTGGTCCAGGCACTGCTAATAACGCGAAGCAATGGAATCGTAAACATCACGAAACATTTCGTTTGGTATTTGTGTGCATTCTCGTTCAATGGCTGCTCTCAATTCAGCGACTGTTGCAGGTTTTATAGCGTAGACTTTGTCTTTTAAGTATCCCCATAAAAAAAGTCTAGTGGTGTGAGGTCTGGTGAACGCGGAGGGTATTCTACGAAACCCCTTCGTCCAATCCACATCCACATCGTGCCAAGTACCACTCGCAATACTCCACTCTTCGGTCCGAATCATCTTCATTAATAGCATGGACTAATCTTGGAATGTAACTTTTCCATTGACAGCGCTTCAAATGCGTTGGACAGACGATTCTGAAATTCCTACCTCACGACTCGCTTGCCGCACAGATTTTCTTGGACTTTGGTGATACGTTTCCAGTACTCTTTCTTGCTTTGTGGGGCTTGTCGATGTCCGTGGTCTTCCGGAACGCTTCTTGTGGACATTCTGAACAGTTCCATCGGCTTCAAACTTATCTCTAATTCGAGTGATGGTAAGTCGCGTTGGTGGATCTGTTTGAAACTCCCTCCTAAACTGTCTTTGCACTTCAACTGCGTTTTCACACTTCCAGTAGCATTTTAGAATGAATTTCCTTTGTTCAAAGCTTAGTCTGACTGCCATTATTAATTCTAATGGGTTTAACTTGGAAAGAAAGAAACATCAATTGAGCTATCAGCTGTTAAAGTGTGTATACATTTTTTTGGGACGCCCTGTATATATATATAAGATATATATATATATATATATATATATATATATATATATATAATACACACAGACTGTGCATGGAACAAGGAACTCTTCTGAGAAAATTAAATCCACTATAGTCCGAATAAGTAATGGTAAATGACAAACACTATAGTTTTTCTTTTTCATGATATTAGCCCGACGTGGACAACGGGTCACTGGCAAAGAGGCCACAAAAATATAGTTTTCCTCACCAGCTATCTGCAAAGCAGATAGGATGCAGCTTTGGGACAGGATCTAGGGTTTACAGCTACACCTAGCCTACTATATTCAGAACCTCAATATAAGCAAAAGACTCGTTGCAATCACGTCGGATTGAATACATCAAAGAAAACAGGGATAACTATTGTATTTTTAGCCAAAAAATTTTAGCCAAATGTTTTTTATTTTTTCATAAATATTATTCACGTGTTACTTTCGTGAAATACTTATATATATATATATATATATATATATATATATATATATATATATATATATATTGTAAAGCAGGAAACAATTAAATGGAAAAAACTTCCAGGAAAAGTATGAAAAAAGTGTAATTATGATAGAATGCTTTCTCTGTGGGAATACTTTGTTTTAAAATAATGGTAAAATATATTCCCTACAGGCAAAAATCCACTTTTGTAACTTTCTAAAATTTATAAGGTATTTTTAATATATATATATATATATATATATATATATATATATATATATGTGTGTGTGTGTGTGTGTGTGTGTGTGTGTGTGTGTGTGTGTGGATAGAACTCAGAATGGTTCCCTGAGATATTTTATGATGCACGGTCTGTGTGTATAAAATATCTCAGGGGACCTTTCTGAGTTCTATCCAATCATGAAACGGGACATGTTATGTGCTTTGAAAAATGGACGCTCAATTTTGCCACTTGAGGTTTAAGTTTTGGTCTTTGGCTAAAAATACAATAGTTACCGCATTTTCTTTGATATATTCAATCCGACGTGAATGCACCAAGTTTTTTGCTTATAATGAGGGTCCTGTCCCAAAGCTGGATCCCATCTGCTTGGCAGATAGCTGGTGAGGGAAGCTATATTTTGGGGCCTCTTTGTGAGTGACCCGTTGCCCACGTCAGGCTAACATCATGAAAAAGAAAAAACTATAGTGTTTGTCATTTACCATTACTTATTCGACTATAGTGGATTTAATTTTCCCAGAAGAGTTTCTTGTTCCATGCGCGCGGTCTGTGTGTATCATATATATATATATATATATATATATATATATATATATATATATATATATATATATCAGTGGCGTGCGGTGATTTTTCGTCAAGGGGAAGCAATTCAAGCAAAAACAACAAAGATTAATAAAATAAAAATAAAACTTTAAAATACTCGTATATAATAAAAACAAAACACATATAATCATCTACGTACTTTACTTATAGGTTAATTCTATTCTTCTTTCTTTTTACTAAATATATCTATTATTTCTTCGTAAAAGGCATCGGTTTTCATATCCTTAAGAAGCTTTTCTCAATTGAGATTAAAGCTAAACTTGCAAGCCTTTCTTCCCCTTGCGCATTTCTAGCGTAGTTATGTATTCGCTTTAAATGAGAGAATGACAGCAGACAGCACATATAAGTTGCCAGATATTTCAAGAAAATTAACTATAAGATCTGGACAGCGAAATCTAAATTGCTTCCTTTTTGACATAGGGAAGGATAAAATAACGATAAATATATATTCTTTTTCGCTTAACATGGCCATGGAATTTTTTAGTAGAAAAACTATATATGAAACTTGTTGTATTCAATAAATACTACATTATTAAACATTAAATGAGTTTTTAGAATGGAAAGAAAAAATTTGTA
Source organism: Bathynomus jamesi (assembly GCA_023014485.1). Taxonomy (NCBI): domain Eukaryota; kingdom Metazoa; phylum Arthropoda; class Malacostraca; order Isopoda; family Cirolanidae; genus Bathynomus; species Bathynomus jamesi. The sequence continues at coordinate 85,963 of JAJOZX010004497.1, forward strand.
ACAGTAAAAAAAACCGAAAGTCATTGGGAAAAAGGATGCATTTCGTCAATTGTTGTCCAACTCGAGATTTTTTGCGTCGGTTTTCTTAAAGGTTCTTGCACGAACGGCAACCAATGTATATACTATGTATCCACCTGATTACCAATCAAATGCTATAAATAGTATAATAAAATGATTTTGTACAAATTATTAACACATATTGAACTGTTTAAACTTTAAAGTATAATACAGCATTTTCTTCTTTCTTTGAATAGGGAAGCATTGCTTCCCTTGCTTCCATGGACAGCACGCCACTGATATATATATTTTACTGCTATATTTTTTTAGGAGATATTTCTTTCAGGTAAGAAAATTAACTTTCCTCTTACAGAATTATGATATATTAGGTTTACTTAACCTAACACTAATTACAAGTTAGTTAAAGTTAGGTTAGGATAAGTCTGGTTAACTTAGGTTAAATTAGTCCTGGCAATGTCGCAGTAGAATGTAACTGAGTAACTGACAACTGACCCCGACTGATTTTTGCTTCCTTTCGATTTGTAAAGTTTTTTACTGATGATGACCCTCACTCGGGGTCGAAACGTTTGTAATAAATATTAGCGAAGCCATCGTCTTGGCCTTCTTATTCCTTATTAGACTTCGTTTCCCTGCTAATGATTCTGTCGCCAATATATATATATATATATATATATATATATATATATATATATATATATATATATATACGAGGGTAATTCAATAAGTATCCGCACTTTTTATTTTCACAATTTTATTTTCACATCTGATAGATTATAAACACATCACTTCTCAACATAGTCTCCCTGTTTCTCAATACACTTAGTCCAGCGATCTACAAGCTTCCAAATGCCACCACAAAAGAATGTTTTTGGCTGTGTGCGTAGCCAGTCATGCACCGCCTCTTTCAGGTCATCATCGCCTCGGAATCGCTGACCTCTCAAAGCGTCTTTTAGTGGTCCAAACAGATAAAAATCCGAAGGTGCCAGGTCTGGACTGTAGGCTGGGTTGTAGGTAAATTCCACCGCGGAAAATTCCACCACGGTAAATTCCACCAGGTAAATTCCACCAATGGTAAATTCCACCAAAGTAAATTCCACCAGGTAAATTCCATCCCAAATTATTTAAAATAAAATATGATTTAAATAAGTAAAATGTAAATATTTTATTCATATGGGTACAAATAGAAGAATACAACGAATATTACAATATTACCTATAAAAAACATATATAGAAGGGTGAAATTAAATTTAATATATTACTTCTTAAAAATTTAAAATATACTAAAAACATATGTTGAAGGATGAAATTAAATGTAATATATGACTCTTCTTAAAAAATTAAAATGAATGCAAGTTATGTGAGATTTTTCTTAAAAAATCTAAAGAATCTCCATTTTGATAATTCTCCACTAACGTCTTCAGTCTTGCGTTTATAACTTGGTATCGTTTTTTCTTGATAGTTTTATCCCCCCGTCGAATGTGGGCAATTTTTGTCTGCATTAATGCTTCTTCTCCTGCAATTGCATTGCAAAATTTCCACAAATTTGGGTGCGTAGATGTTATCGATGATCGTAAAGCGTTGTGGAATCCTTCCACAGCGTTATTCGACCTAGGAAGGTCATTCAAAATACGGTCATGCACATTTCATAGTTCTATAGGAAAGAGTGGATTGTTTCTCCTACGACGAGCACCACGTCCCCGCACAATACCAATGTAAGTACTTCCAAAATAAGTGATAAATTCAGCAGGAATGCCTTCATCATCAGACAGGTCTTCAAATGCATCATCAACATCTGCAATCGGCAAGAACGCCAATGCAGTAAAACATTTAATTTTAATTGCGAAATTAGCATCGTTATTGTATCTCACGCGCTCACCAATTTCACATACTTTCCGCCAGCATGATTGGCCAAGATGAAAGAGACACCCAACAACTTTTGAATCGTGAAAAATTGAGATGAAGGAATTGTGCATTGCCTTTTCAAAGTCCATGAGACAATCCGAAGGGCAACTATTTGGACGAAGATCATGAACAGCAGAAAATAGTTGTCGATAGGTATCCTCTTGTTTGTCTGGAAGCAATGCAAACAAGCGTGGCACAGAAGAATTTCCAATTATAGCATGTAATGTGAGCAATTGAGTCCACAAGTTTGGAGCACATTTGAAAGTGCCATCACAAGCCCATGACTTAGATGCTTCGAGGTCATTCAAGCCAGTTTCAGTGGCAAATATTAAGATTCTGGCACTGTCTTCTATATCGCTATCGAAAGCCAAGAACAACGAACCATTCTGAAGAAATTTAACAGATTCTGGAATTTCGAAGCCTGTCCGACATGTTGGAAGCGCTGGAATTCCTAATATTTTTTGTCTCCAGTTGCGAATATTACGAGAAAGTCTGGGGAGTGTTGGCAACTGTGATTTTGTTTCCTCATCAAGTGTCTGTACAGCAGCAGCAACTACTTCCCGTGAAGATATTGTATCAGTCATCTGAAATGTATCTTTCATTGAACTCATTGCCTTTCGAGCTTCAACTTTTGCACTGCTTGCTGGGTGGTTATGAATGCCCGTTGAATAAATGATTTCTGGTTCACTGTAGTTGTAAAGTGTATGAATCCTGGCTCTGCAGCCGTCATAAAAATGTTCACATCGCCAATATGTCTTTGTTTTGTTGGTATTGGATGTATGCATCTCATAAATATAATTTTCATCATCACATAGTTTTAGTTTGTTCTTCTCTGTTTTAATAAATGATAAGGGCATGATCACTTCACTATTGGTGAGTATATATAAATGAGCGGTTCACCAAATGAGCACTTGTTACCTCTACGAATATTAATACACAACTGAAAAAATTGAAGATTCAGTCTATCTTTCTGATGCGGTGGAAATTTCCGCGGTGGAATTTACTTTGGTGGAATTTACCATTGGTGGAATTTACCATTCGTGGAATTTACCTGGTGGAATTTTCCGCGGTGGAATTCACCGGTCTCCGTAGGCTGGATGGTCGAGAACTTCAAATTTAAGTTCTTGAAGGCATTTTCTAGTCTGTGCAGCGGTATGAGGGCGCGCATTGTCGTGTAACAGAATGACACCTTCCGACAATCTCCCTCTCCGTTTTGTGCGAATTGCTTGCTTTAACTCATTCCGAAGCATGTCAGAATACGATGCACTTGTTATTGTAGCTCCACGCTCTAGATAATATTCAAGGATAGGGCCTCTTGTATCCCAAAACAGTGTTAGCATAACTTTACCTGCTGACGGCTGCGCTTTGAACTTCCTTGCAACCGGAGATGTTGGATGCTTCAATTGCATGCTCTGTCGTTTGCTTTCTGGTTCATAGTGATGGATCCAGGTATGGACGTATGCTCTCGTCTTTTGGCGCGGTATCATAATGAAGGCGAAAACTTTTTGGGCGCATTATCACTGGAGATGAAACCTGGATCCATCACTATGAACCAGAAAGCAAACGACAGAGCATGCAATGGAAGCATCCAACATCTCCGGTTGCAAGGAAGTTCAAAGCGCAGCGGTCAGCAGATAAAGTTATGCTAACACTGTTTTGGGATACACGAGGCCCTATTCTTGAACATTATCTAGAGCGTGGAACTACAATAACAAATGCATCATATTCTGACATGCTTCGGAATGAGTTAAAGCAAGCAATTCGCACAAAACGGAGAAGGAGATTGTCGGAAGGTGTTATTCTGTTACACGACAATGCGCGTCCTCATACCGCTGCACAGACTAGAAAATGCCTTCAAGAACTTAAATTTGAAGTTCTCGACCATCCAGCCTACAGTCCAGACCTGGCACCTTCGGGTTTTTACCTGTTTGAACCACTAAAAGACGCTTTGAGAGGTCAGCGATTCCGAGGCGATGATGACCTGAAGGAGGCGGTGCGTGACTACGTACGCACACAGCCAAAAACATTCTTTTGTGATGGCATTAGGAAGCTTGTAGATCGCTGGACTAATTGTATTGAGAAACAGGGAGACTATGTTGAGAAGTGATGTGTTTATAATCTATCAGATGTGAAAATAAAAAGTGCGGATACTTATTGAATTACCCTCGTAAATACTCATTCATTCTTTCATTATGAGTGAATACACATTGAAAAAAAAAATGCATTCATTATAAAAATCCAATTTCTGTACCATCTTCTTTATAGACTTTAGAGAAAAAGAGTGTCACTGCGCTTATGGGAATCCCTTCTAATTACCCCAAAAAGAATAGGATTCCTTAATTCCCGTTCTCCGAATACGATTTATAACTTTAAAAATTAAAAAAAAAACACTCTTTCACTAATGTGTAATTTGAAATCCTTTTAAATTAATTAATTTTAAGCGGTTCAAAAGTTTATATTAAATTAATACCAAAATAAATAACGAAAAATCAGACTTCAGAATTTGAGAAAAGTCTGTTCTTGTTTATTGTGTCTGTTATTTATTAGAAATCATTAGAAAAGCTTTTTCACGATTTCACCGAGTTGCCATTTGTCAATTTCCTTCTTTTAATTAATTAATGGAATGCGGCTTTTAATTAAGTTTATTTAAACTTATCTTATTTATTAGGCGAAATATATAGGGTGAGTCATGAAGTACTGCTTCAAAAGTATTTATTTTGTAGTTATTTATTTTTTAGGCAGGACTTTTGATTCACCATATATATATATATATATATATATATATATATATATATATACAGTCACGGCAAATAAAACTGGGACCTTTCCATATAAACTCCATTGTCAAGCACCCGACATCAGTGATGGTTTGGGGTTGTTTCAGTGGTTCTCATGGGCGCGGTTCTCATGGGCGCGGTTCTCATGGGCGCGGTGGTCTGTATTTCTTGCCCCAAAAAACTACCGTGAATGCAGACAGGTATATTACTGTTTTAGAGGACCATCTGCTTAATTTTTATGAAACACACGGCGCCAGTGTTTTCATGCACGACAGTGCGCCTTGTCATAAGGCGAAAAAAGTGTCAAAGTGGCTTGCTGACAATAATATTAACGTGCTGAAGTGGCCAGGAAATAGCCCTGGCCTGAATCCCATCGATAACTGCTGGAATGTCATGAAGCAGACGCTTTCAAACATCGACACCACATCACTCGATAGTCTGCAGCGCGAGATCAAGTCGTTGTGGATTAAGAACATGACCTTGGATTATTTTCAAAAACTGAGTGATAGCATGCCGAAACGTCTCCAGATGGTCATCAAGGCCAAGGGCAACATAACTAAATATTAATGTAAGTGTTAAACTGCTCATTTGTCATATTTTCAAAGTAGGCCAAATTCTATATGGAAAGGTCCCAGTTCTATTTGCCGTGACTGTATATATATATATATATATATATATATATATATATATATATATATATATATACATTTAACTGCAATGACCACGCAGTATAATGTATAGAAACGACGTAAGAATAGAGGAGTGTTCTGCACACGAGGAAGAGAAATAACGAACAAATGAAAAATGAAGTGACCGCCCGGGAATCGAACCCAGGACCTTCCGATTGCCGGTCAGACATGCTACCACTACACTACGGGCCCGTAGTGTAGTGGTAGCATGTCTGACCGGCAATCGGAAGGTCCTGGGTTCGATTCCCGGGCGGTCACCTCATTTTTCATTTGTTCGTTATTTCTCTTCCTCGTGTGCAGAACACTCCTCTATTCTTACGTCGTTTCTATACATATATATATATATATCTTTCACTTGTTTAAGTGTGGACGCTTTTTTGACAGACTGCGATTTTCCCTTTATTTAGTAAGGGTTAATTAGTAAGTATTACAGCGAGAAATTTATATATCATTCTGTTTCTGAACTTATTTTTGTATTCAGGAAGGAGGAGCCAAGGGCAAGCGCCCGCAAAAATGTTCCCACCCCAATAGAAGGGAAAAGAGAGAGCCAAATTCAACGTCCAAAGTTTTCTTGATGCCTGGACACTCTGCGTTTGAAAGATTGAAGGTCATAGCTAGGGGGAAAGATGGATTGAAGAAGGTTGTTCCAGAGTTGATCGGCTGAATAGATGAAAGAGTGAGAATACCGATTAATCCTTGCATTAGAGAATTGGATAGAAAAGGGATGAGAATGCGTCGAAAGTTTGCCCATACGGTAATATCTCAAGAAGAAATCACACACACACACACACACACACACACACACACACACATATATATATATATATATAGTGCTCCCGCGATCTTCCGCACCCGAAATAGTGCCAGCCCCGGTTATCGCCATATTTCGCCAAAGACCCGATTTCCCCCCCCCCCCATCATAAATTACACCGATGTATCGCCACCCTGCTATCAGCCATCCTCCAACCTAATTTATTTCCGAAAGATCATTTGAGCGTATGAAAATTCCCCGCTTTTACCGCCAAAACCATTTGAACAGAAACGCTGACTGCAGCCATTGTCCGACGTGACGTAGATTACATATTCGCGAAAGTTTAGTTTGTTCATGAAATACTGTTCAAGTATTTCGTGTTGGCTGATTTGGCAAACGCGCAAAAGGGCGGAGCTTAAGGGGTCACAGAGGGTTTTCTTTACTTTGCGACAAAAACGTATGCCGTTCCAGGGAAAGGATTTCGATAAAATTCATATTATAAAAATATGTATTATAAAAATGTTCTGAGCAAAGGAAAATGATTCATATTATCAATGGAAAAGGATGTGTCTGAAGCCTGAACGACGGATAGAAGAATTTTTTAACACCAAAACGAGACAATCATCACTAACTGAATTTTTGAGTAAAATGTAATTTTTTTTTTCTTTACAAATTTCTGTAATTTGTAAAAATTAACTCGTATTGAAATATATGAAATCTGAATAAAATTAATACGTACACAAATCTTTCACTGGTTTCATTTTATTTACATACATTAAACATGTATGTATTAATATTTTGTAGGTACAGTATGTGTACAATATGTACGATATATGAATCCCCATATAACGTCAATCCCTATATAACGCCAACATGACTTTGGTACCAAAGGTGGCGTTATAAAGAGGGAGTACAATATACTATATATATATATATATATATATATATATATATATATATATATATATATATATATATATATATATATATATGATGAAATAACCACGAAGGAAAATAAAACGTGAAAAAGCGTTCCTGAGGATGTCATTAGACGAAAGCGCTTGAGCACTTTTTCGTGTTTTATTTTCCTTCGTGGTTATTTTCATCATAAATATTATTCACATGTTACTTTCGTATAATTTATATATATATATATATATATATATATATATATATATATATATATATATATATATATATATATATATATATACTGCCGGTACGTTAGTTAATTTTATGTACCCAGTATTTAATTCAGTTCAGTTCCCACGGAAAATACTTCGCCGGAAAACCTAAAAAATTATTAATTAGTAATTTTTTAGGGGATTATTTTTCAGATTTTATTAATGTCGCTGAAAAGACTAAAATATTAAAAGAAAAACAAATAATAATTATTAATTTATTTTTCAAATTTGCTTTTTAGGCAAGTGCAAAAATTATTTTAAATTTCGAATTTTGTAAATACACACACACACACACACACACACATACACACACACACACACACACATATATATATATATATATATATATATATATATATATATATATATATATATATGATGCAAACCCACAAGGGAAAAGAAAAAATGATTCCAATATCTTTCACGTATTCAGAAGTCCACCTCGCCAGGGAATGAAGGGAGAAGGCGAGATGACAAAAAATATATACAACGGGACAGAAAAACAAAAAGCTTAGCACATGATTAACAAGAGTTAATTAAAGGCAAAAGGTATTTTAACAGGATATTGTCAATTTTATACATTCCCGCACTGTTATTGAAATTATTTTTAAAATGGATAAATGCACATTCTAGAATATTCCTTTCAATTATAAAGCGCAAGTTCTAAAGAGCTCGTTAAAAACAGAGATATAATTGAAAGGAATATTCTAGACTGTGCATTTATCCATTTTAAAGATAATTTCAATAACAGTGGGGGAATGTATGAAATTGACAATATCCCGTTAAAATACCTTTTGCCTCTAATCAACTCTTGTTAATCATATGCTAAGCTTTTTTTTCTGTCCCGTTGTAGTGTATATATTTTTGTCATCTCGCCTTCTCCCTTCATTCCCTGACGAGGTGTACTTCTGAATAAACGAAAGATCTTGGAATTATTTTTCTTTTTCTTTGTGGGTTTGCATCATATATATATATATACGTGTGTGTGTGTGTGTTTGTAAATCCTGTCTCTGTTAAACTAAAGGAATTAGTAAATGCCACATTTTATTTTAATTCATCAAAATATCTAATATCTAGTGTCTAATGTCTAATGTCTAATATTTAATATTTAATATTTATTATCTAAAATATGTAAAATATTCTTATTAAACACTTTTAATTTAATTTTAATTTTATTCTACTTTATTCTAAATTTTTTTCATGAAAACTCATTTATTTTGTATTAAATTTGCACCTCATAATTTCATTTAAAATTGTGTAAAATTGTATAAAATAATCAAATTCTTGTAAATTTTTACCTTTTTATTATTATTATTATTATTATTATTATTATTATTGAACTACTATACCCACTGTATATTAGGGCTGGGCATCCGGGATGTTATTTCAATCCATACTCAAGCGAAAACGGTTTTCAAAGTTTAAAAAAACAGGTGAACGAAAACTTCAATTGTGAAAAGCCTTTGCATGAAATTAATATACGTCATAATAAAACTGTTTAAAAGACCCCTGAAAATAGAATACTGGGAAATCCCGGGATCGAATTCCCAGGAAATGAGCTGTCTACTTTACTTCCTCCGAGATCCCGGGTGCCCAGCCCTATTGTATATTCACGAATTAGCGTTGAGTAAATGAAATTGGTGTTCCATTTTCCGTGGATTTTATTTTTATTTTTGGCGTTTTTAAAAATAATATAAATGGTTCTTTTGTGTTCGTTTTATATGCGTAGCACATTGCTTCAGAATGTTCATTAAGTATTATTTTATATCGTAAAATGGATTCCAAAATTTCAATGAAAAGGAGGCACATCAAAGTGCCATACACCGAAAAAGTACCTAAAAGTGCCACTTTTATTATTACTCAGAACGCAGAACTGAAAATACAATCTACGGAAAATTAAACAACAATTTCATTTACTCAACTCCAGATACAGAGACGTCAACCTTGACGCATGAAAATCCTGAGATTTTGATTGATTTTACCTGTGCCTAATTTTTATAACTGTGCTTAATCTTGATAATTCCCACATAAGGGAGTTTGAGACTTAAAATCCGTGAGTCTCACGGAAAATCCGTGAGAGTTGACATGTCTGCGCATACTGTAATTGGTGGGCATACACTGAATATAGTGGGATAGAGAATATAACTACTTTGTATATAGTATGTACTAATCCCAGTAATTTTGCATAAAGCAATATTTCATGCCTCTAACTCTACATTAATATTATAACATTTTAAATATATTAATGCTATATCAGATATTTAAATTACATAAAAAATACTGAAAAATACTGTATAAATTTATGTAAATTGTGTTCTTTTTATGTATAAAGATTTTGTTTTAATTTTTTATTTTTTTAATTGATATTTAGTCTATCAGATTAGTTACGTAACATAATTATACATTTATTCTTCCTGAGTTTTCATCGCTTATTTTTTTCTTCAGACTTTTTAACTTTTTAACGGTTTTTAACTCTCAATTGTTTTTCTTAACATTAGTTATTGCATTTGAAAAATGTTTTGAATAAATCAAAGGTTTTGTAAAAATAAAATTTAAACGCATTTGTTTTAGTTAATTTTTATCCTTTTTATCAGGTCTTTTATATATATATATATATATATGTCATTAGACGAAAGCGCTTGAGCACCATTTTGTGTTTCCTTTCCTTCGTGGTTTTATTCATCATATATATATATATATATACAGGGCGTCCCAAAAAAATGTATACACACTTTAAATAATTATAAAGGCAGTGTTTATTAAAATACATTTCATTTTCAAAATGTAATAGAATCTACAGACATTATTTAATTGTTTTGTCAACGCCTGTTTTCAAACTGACGTCCGTTCTGGTCCAGGCACTGCTGATAACGCGAAGCAATGGAATCGCAAACATCACGAAACATTTCGTTTGGTATTTGTGTGCATTCTCGTTCAATGGCTGCTCTCAATTCAGCGACTGTTGCAGGTTTTATAGCGTAGACTTTGTCTTTTAAGTATCCCCATAAAAAAAGTCTAGTGGTGTGAGGTCTGGTGAACGCGGAGGGTATTGTACGAAACCCCTTCGTCCAATCCACGAAGATGATCCGGACTCTTCGGTCCGGATCATCTTCATTAATAGCATGGACTAATCTTGGAATGTAACTTTTCCATTGACAGCGCTTCAAAATGCGTTGGACAGACGATTCTGAAATTCCTACCTCACGACTCGCTTGCCACACATATTTTCTTGGACTTTGGTGATACGTTTCCAGTACTCTTTCTTGCTTTGTGGGGCTTGTCGATGTCCGTGGTCTTCCGGAACGCTTCTTGTGGACATTCTGAACAGTTCCATCGGCTTCAAACTTATCTCTAATTCGAGTGATGGTAAGTCGCGTTGGTGGATCTGTTTGAAACTCCCTCCTAAACTGTCTTTGCACTTCAACTGCGTTTTCACACTTCCAGCAGCATTTTAGAATGAATTTCCTTTGTTCAAAGCTTAGTCTGACTGCCATTATTAATTCTAATGGGTTTAACTTGGAAAGAAAGAAACATCAATTGAGCTATCAGCTGTTAAAGTGTGTATACATTTTGTTTGGACGCCCTGTATATATATATATATAATATATATATATATATATATAATATATATATATATATATATATATATGTGTGTAAAATTGAACAATGAACAATTCCTATACCATCATTATATGGATTCATTGTCTTCATGCAGTACTTATGTTCGTATAGTTTTATGTTTGAATGTTCATTTTTACATAAGAAACCAAAATCGCCTAAGCGAGTTTTGGATAGAATTTCGATTTGTACTTCTTCATTCATTACTGTATTTCCCTAATTCATCTTTTCTAATAATGACTTATACACTATGACGTCATAAACTAACTTTATTCTCTTTACGTTTCCCATACTTTGTACACTGAATCACGTTCTTAGTTTTGGACATCTTCCGTATTCAATGTATGGTAAATTCTTTAGTAATAATGATGTGGTGTTATGTAGTAGAAATATTAGTATTCAACCATATTCCTCCATACGTACAAATTCATTAACTATGACGTCACATTTTCCTGTCATTAATTTCCCTTCATCATATCTCTAGTATTCAATGTATGAAAATTTATATATCATCATAATAAAAACTGTACACCCTATAGAAGTCATTATTTATGTTATGTAGTATAAATATAACTATTATTCGCCCATCCCCGCCCCCATACGTCCATATTTTAGCTTGACCATTATCGTATGTAAATTTTATTAAATATTCATCTTTACTCGTGTCAACCTAAGAAACGCCAAACTTCAGCATTCGTTCGAAAACGCAAAAATACGTTCTCGTATTATTTTTTTCATTTTTATTTTTAATTATATGACCTCCCGATATGAACTCGAAAAATGCTGAGGTTAGAGTGATCACATTCCGCTCATCACAGCAGAATTGAACGCTTCAAAGATAAAAAAGTCTCCTTTCCCTCTGATTCGAATTTATAACATTATCATGCGTTATGTTATATTATGTGAGTTATGTGCCCATGTACTTTGTATTATATTTCTAACATCTTAATTGTCTATTAATATGAAACACTCTAAAAAACAAAACAAAGTTATAGTAACTGTTTAATTGTAATTAACTGTAATACTTTAATATAACGTAATGTACTTTAATAAAACTGTAATTAATAATACCTTGTAATGTACTAAATGACGTAGTCAATGTACTTTAATGAAATTGTAGTTAACGATAATAAATGAATTGGTAATTATAATCATAGTTACAGTAGACCAAAATTACAATGTACTCAATGTCCGACCCGACATTATGTCGCCATAAGGAATGTAGAATCGGCGATACTGTTGTTATTTTTTTATTATTATTTTTCCGTTGGCATAAATTTTGATGTGCTTTCTACTTTGCCAAATAATTGATGACCTGTTGTTTTTAAAATCTCATAATCATTTTTTAGATTTAGCTTAATAATGAATCCTGAGTAACTTTTGCCATGTCATGTTTTGTATACATTCTTTCTTCGTTATAAAAGATGAAGTCATGTCTTGCCTAAGCATTTAATTGTAAATCTTAAACCTTTAATTTTTACTCATATGCATATTTTAGTGTAAAGATGCATAGTTCAATTTCCACTTTTAGTTAACTTGGCAGATCATGATAACATCAGATCTGAAAATACGCAATTTAAGATAAAAATATGGCTTCATCTTCAAATATCTTGTTTATTCGTTTAAACCTTACCACAGCTAAAAGATTTACTTTATTTTCAAATATTGTGCAAAAATAATGCAGCCTCTTCAACATTTAATAATGATGATGTTAGTAGAATCGGGGTATATAAACCCCACAAATTTCTTCCATGTTTATTCTGATTCCAACCACGAGGCTGAGCATTACCTGTAACAGTTTAGGAATAAAACACAGTAAGAAAAAGTCTTTATCTTCTCCTTCGAGCCGTGCTCTCTTCAGAAAACTTAGTCATTAGAATCTCCCGATAAGTTACAAGAAGAATCGGGGAGAAACCCCAAAGAATTTAATAAGCCTCTCAGAATCCTCCGAGCCACTAAAGAAGAACTCGAGAGTAGTATAGAAGAAACTACTGCAAGTAACAGATCCGTTGCTGCCTCCTAACCAGAACCCCCGTCGACTCCGAACCACCCCAGGGCCATAGACGGAGGGGTTAACATATATATATATATATATATATATATATATATATATATATATATATATATATATATATAAGTACTGAATATAAGTACTGCAAACAGCTACGTAGAATGTGTAGCAGCAAAAGCTGAAAAATTAAATACGGTACTAATTGTAATGTACAGACTCCCAAACACGCCAACCTCAAAATTCTCAGATTCCATTACAGAGGTAAGAAACTGGGTAAAAGATCTACATTCTCCAACCCCAAATATTTTTCTCTGTGGTCATTTTAATTTTCCATTCACGAAATATAAAAGGATAGGAAAAAATATATGTGTCCACCAGGATAAGGGGGGCACACGGGAAGACCAGGAGCAGGTAAAAATGCTACTAGCTCTAGCCAATAAATTTATATTAACACAAGAAATAACAGAAAACACAAGAAAAAACAACTGCCTAGATTTGATATTAAACAAACAACAGCAACCTAATTGATAACGTAGAAATGTCCCCAATTGTAATATCGGATCACAACATTATTGACATAACCAATAAAAAAGCAACAGGAAAGGAAAGAACACGAACAAGAGAAAGAAGCAAATTCGAAATTTTTAATTTTCACTCCAAAGCTATAAACTGGGAAGGTGTTGCATCCAAGACAACGGAAGAGATGCTAATAACTTTAGAGAAGACGCTGGAAATTCTGGAAAGACATGTCCCGAAAATACAACAATGAGGAAAGAGAAGCAGGTTCGCGAGACAAAAGAGGTCATTGTTCCGAAAGAGAAAAAGAGTGACTGCAAAATTAAGTAACTGCAAAGATAACAACATCAGAAAAATATTAAATGATAAACTGCAGAGTATCGATTGTGTCATACAGGAACTAATTGAGAAGCATACAGAAAAAGAAGAAGACGACGCTATAGAAGTCATAAAGGTTAGTTCAAAGTACTTCTATAATTTTGCAAAAAGGAAGTCGAAAAATCACACAACTATCGAAAAATCACACGACGAGCGAAGACATTGCTTTATATGATGATCTAACAGAAGTATTTGAAATATTAAAAGCTCAGTACGAATCATATTTCAGTATCCCAAAAACTGACAAACTGATATGCGATAGAAATGCGTTCTTTAAAGAAGAACTACAAGGGGAAAGTATAACGGACTTCGACTTTCCGACAGATGATATAACACAAGCTATAGGGAAACTAAAAGCACACTCAGCGGCAGGACCGGACAATTGGAATGCCACACTGATCAAAAACAGTAAGAATGCAATCGCTGAGCCCCTATATTGGATACGGAGACGATCACTAGACACGGGAGAAATACCGGGAATCCTGAAGAGCGCGAGCATAGTCCCAATATATAAAGGAGGAGATCGATCCGATGCCAAAAACTAAGGTCAGAGTCGCTTACATCTCATCTCACTAAAATATTTGAAAGAATAGTTAGACAGAAAATCTATGACTTTTTGGAAACTCATAAAAAATTAAATGATAACCAACACGGGTTTCGGTCAGGCAGATCAAGCCTATCACAACTAATGGAACACTACAACATTATTGATGTACTTGAAAGTAATGAAAACTGTGATGCAATATACACAGACTTTGCCAAAGCGTTCGACAAGTGCGACCATGGAATCATAATATATAAACTGAAATATATGGGAATAACAAGAAATGTAGGGAAATGGATATATAATTTCCTTAGTGAGCGGCAGCAAGTCGTTACAGTGCAAGGAATATCTTCATCAGAATCAGAGGTCCTCAGCTCAGTACAACAAGGAACAGTATTAGCTCCACAACTCTTCATAATCATACCAACTGACATAGATGAGGACGTTACCAGAGACAGCACAGTAACGTCCTTTGCCGATGACACAAAGATCAGTAGAAAAATAAGAAACCCAGAAGATATAGGATCTCTACAAACAGAGAGAACAGAATCTATAAGTGGACCGAAGACAACAATATGAAGTTTAACTGAGAAATTTCAATTTTTTCAGTACGTAAAAGCGGAGGACCTAAAATCCATGGAATACTATACCCCAAATGGACAGGAAATTCAGAGAAATCCTAAAGCAAAAGATTTAGGAGTTGTAATGACTGATGATGCGAAATTTGAAACACAAAATAAGATAGCAGTAAACAGAACAAAGAGAATAACGGGGCAGATACTGAGAACCTTTAAAGGAAGGGATAGGAATGTAATGATTCCTCTACTGAAAACACTGATCATACCCAAATTGGAATACTAATCGGTCGTAACATGCCCATATGAAAAGAAGATATTAGACAGCTAGAAGAGATTCAGAGAAGCTTCACAGCCACTGTCAGTGGGTACAAAGAACTACGTTACTGGGAAAGGTTACGCGAATTAAGCCTATCTGCACTGGAAAGGAGAAAAGAGAGATACACCATTATTTACACTTGGAAAATAATAGAGAAACTAGTCCCGAATCTTACTCTGAACCCTGTAACTCCCAAACAACAGTGGAAAGTAGAAAAGGAAGACTGTGTCGTGTTCCCAAATTAAAGGCTAGACAGGGAACATGCTTAACCCTGAAAAAAAATGGCTTTGTTGTTAGAGGACCAAGACTGTTTAATCAGCTGTCCAAAGAACTAAGGAACACGAGTGGTGTTGCGGTGGACATCTTCTAAAGAAGATTAGACGCCTGGCTCAGAACAATCCCCGATGAGCCGGGCGTACCTGGCTATGTGAGGTGGAGAGTACAAGAAACCAACTCACTACTTCACCAGGCCAACTCGAGAGGAGGGGCGACAAGCTTGACCTTCGTGAAATGAGGAATCATCGCACGGAACATTTGAAAGGTTGAAACGTGAAAGGTATATATATATATATATATATATATATATATATATATACTTGCACACGTGAAATAAATGAATGATGCAAACCCACAAGGAAAAGGAAAAATTATTCCAAGCTCAGGGAATGTACCGTAATTTGCAAATTGCAATTTGCTTTTGACATTCCCTGACGAGGTGTACTGTTGAATACACGAAAGACAATGGAATCATTTTTCCTTTTCCATGTGGTTTGCATAATATATATATTATATATAGAGAGAGAGAGAGAGAGAGAGAGAGAGAGAGAGTTACAAGGAGTTACAAGGACAAGAGGAACCCTCAAAGGCCTTCCGGTCCACTCTGGGGGGTTCCTGTTATTAAACAAGTTTATTTTTCTTTCACCTATCCTAGCAGTAGTAGAAAACTGGATAGAAAAGTAGAAGGCTCTCTCCCCCCACCCTCCGCTCCCTCCCTGCCAGAGGCAGGTACGGAAAAAGGTTGAAGAAAATACCTTGACCCTGGAAAAGTAGCCAAGGAAATTTTACAGGAAAGTGGAGAATATATAAATAGCTCTATATTTAGCATGCTTACAGAGACACAGTGCAAGCGAACTCCTGCAGAGTTATGTTGTTTTAGTCTTAAACTATGAGAGTATTCAGTACTTTGTCTAGCCTATTTTTAAACACCTCTGAGGGAAGTTGGTTCCAGATATTAACTCTTTTATAGGAAAAGAAATTCCCGCAGACAGAGGTCCTAAATGTCTTTAGTTCCAGTTTAAACCCATTATTTCTTGTCGGATTGGCATTAAGTGAGAATAAGTTTCTGTAGTCTACCCTGTCTGTTCCATTGAGCATCTTGAAGACTTGAATAAGCTGACCCCGCAACCTCCTCCTCTCTAAGGTAAACAGATTTAGGCGCTCCAATCTCCGTTGGTAGCTTTGCATTCTCACTGAAGGGATCAATTTTGTAGCCCTTGCTTGTACTCTTTCTAACCTTTCTATGTCCTTCCTGAGGAATGGAGACCAAAACTGCGCACAGTATTCCATTTGAGGTCTAACTAGTGAATTATAAAGAGACATTACAGTCTCCTTGTTCCGAAACTGGAACTGTCTTTTAATATAACCTAAGAGAGAGAGATAGAGAGAGAGAGAGAGAGAGAGAGAGAGAGAGGCAGGGCCACCAGTTTGACCTTCGTGTGAAGATAGACCAACACACGGAACTTAAACGAGGTTAATGAGGTATATATTTCATTTAGAACAGTCGTCCTTTTACAGAAGTACTGTAGAAGTATTATACTCGTACTTGTACTTTGGAGTACTCCAGAGAACTTCTACAGTGAAGATATAATGTATAGACGTACTGAGAACTTGTGTAGAAAATCTAAGATTTTCTTTACAAATCACCAGACTAATGTATGTTTTAGAGCCACCTGGTACTAGTAAATGAAGTGCCACAAACAGGTAAAATCCTTCGAACAGGTTAATGAAGCTGTGTCAGTAAAACTTGTGTTGAGGAAGATATTGTGTTGCTAATTTCACTCTATATATAAAATGGAAAAATCCATTTGGTGTGGGGTTGTGGGGATGGTGTTGAAGGTGTAGGGATTTGTGAAAGGTGTTGGGGAAACTTCACTTGTCATTTTTTGGCGGATCCCGTCAGCTGAAATTTGAAGGCGCATGAACTACATAAAAAATTGCAGTTGGCTTCCCGAATATATGTTTTATTATTAAATAATGAAGCAACTCTTTTAGTTTCAGGTAAAAAAGAACTCTCGCAACAAGATTTCGTCTATGTTCTGGTCTTTGATAAGCTTCAATGCTTTCAGCGATTTCAGTCCATCTGGATTGCGAGTAAACGCAATAGATAGATCCGGCTTTCCAAATTTTCTTACAATTGCCATAGCTTCTTAATAATTCTGGTGCATTGCTCTCGGACTGCCTTCATAAAGATACTAATTTGACTGCAGATGACTGCAGATCCCACTGTAGATTTTTCTACAGTGGGATTTTTTATTCTTTTAAAGTGTTTGGTGAAAGAATAACTAGAAATCCTCTATCTAAAGAAGTAATGTTGCAATAAAGATACTCATTTGACCACGAATGTTTTGCGGGTCTCTGCTAATATAAAAATAAATATCGTTCCATTTTGTTCCATTTTCCATTACAGCAAATGCTTCTTGTCGGTTTCCATTGTACAAATTGCAATTTGTTTTTAATATTTACAAGTTGGTATTATATTCAGTGCCAAGAAAGTACTTCACTCTCATATTGATTCGAACGTTTTTGGAGAGGAGGAAGAGGGGGGATGGTAGCGCGGTGTGACATCTGTTAAAAGACCCCCCTATTCGAAATAACGCTTTTTGGTTGCCATTAAATCCGCCAGGGTAAAGTCTAATGGGAGAGCTCCTAGCTCTTAATCTGAAAATCCGGGTGGGTTGGAGTCTCGATTCGGACTTCAGATTTCGATTATTAAAGTGTTTTTCTGGGTCTTCCATTCTGGGGTAATGGTTCGGATCCCTCGTAAAGCTGTAGGTTCCCTTCGCCCTACAACTTTATAGATGTTACGAAGAGTTTAAATAACCGCAAAATTATATTAATATTCTCCGTTATTAACATCGTGCATCTGGTATTTCGTCAACGCTCTCTTTTATGACCAATGGTGCTGTGGATTAGGTAAATTTAAGTTAGGTTAGATAAAGTTACGCTACGCTAAATTAACTTGGGTTATGTTACAAAAGTTAAACTGACTAATAAAGAGTTGCGAATAAAATTTGCCCATGTATGGCCGCGGGTCAACGGGTACATGGAATCGTTTCAACCGTTCTGGGTATCATTTATGCAAGCCATTTCATTCTTTTTTTTTTTTCAGAATGTCTTGCAGCTCTCTCATTTTCTTGTCAAAAGCAACTGTCGTGAGAGAGAGAGAGAGAGAGAGAGAGAGAGAGAGAGAGAGAGAGAGAGAGAGAGAGAGAGAGAGAGAGAGAGAGACTGTTTACATTTGTCTTTTTTATTTGGTCCATTATTTTTGGATGAAGTTTTTACGCGTGTCTGAATGAATACAAGTTCAAACCTCATTTTTATTTCAATCTTCTTCTTCTTCTTCTTCTTCTTCTTCTTCTTTCTTCTTCTCGTAAGCTCTAATGCCTCCTCGTTTTCCTTCTTTGTTCGCATTTGTTCAAATAAATCTCCTTCCAAATGATACTCGAAACTTTGTCACTTTTCCACCCTGGCATTTGGAAAAGGTTTCTCGTTCAAGTTAAAAAAAAAGAAAAGAGATCGCCATTTGAAAGAATTGAATTAGGATTTCCTCCAGTAAGGCTTTTCACTCCTTCTTCATCCTCTAACTCAAAGTCATCTCTTATGGAATGGTTTTGAAGCGGTCGTATCGTGTGGCGATGAGTGAAAATGTAGGCAACATGTCATTTCAACGTATTTCCAACTCATTCGTGGATATAATTCTTCTCCCGTGATCCTTTTAACATCAAAGTCACAACAGAGAGAGATTAACCGTGTGCTACGGAATGAGTATCTTGGCCATTCTCCGATTTCAGACGAAATGCAGAAATTAAAGGACTTTGTTCACTCTGCACAGAACATGTTTCTCTCTCTTGAAGAAAGGTTAAAATGGAGGATGGAGAACACTTTTAAAGTACGTTCGTCATTTATATTTCTTAAAAAATCTTACGTAAATAAACGTTATACGTACATTTAGCTTATAATATATATATATATCTATATATATATTATAATTAAAACTTATAAGAAAATATGCAGTTAAAAAGTTGAGAATTGCTTGAGAATATTCATTTAGTATTCATTTATACCCTAAAATGGAATCCAAAATTCCAATGAAAAGGAGGCACTTGCGAGTGCCATATACAGAAAAGTGGAATGTGCCTTGGTGGTGCAGTGGATAACATCGCTGACTACGAATCCACTGGCCACGGGTTCATTTCCCGGCGAAAACAGACGGCACGCAGCTTACCTAGCTGTTCATTCTTCCAGAAAAACTGGGTTAGTAGATAAATGGATACCTGACTGGCCCAGTGATTAAGATGCTGGGTGCTGATCGGGAGGTCGTGAGATCGAATCCGGGCAAGGACTTTATGATTTTTGACCGCCTGTGGTGGGTCGTGGTTCGGATTCCACGTTAAGCTGTACATCCAAGGTAGAGCACCAAACTTAAGCTTCGTCAGAATGAACAATTCTGGCGGAAGCAAAACGTATAATGCATGCAGTATATGGTAATATTTCTCCGAACGCAGAAAGGGGGATGAAATTCTACGGAAAATGAAACACAAATTTCATTTACTCAACTCTAATTAGTGGGTTTGCCGTTCGAACTTAAGAATTCGACAATGGCCTGAATCCAGTTGGAGGACCCCCTTCTTTGTAGACAAAATTGTATCCGTAAGAATTCTCGACACCGTCATTTTGCTTTTTACCACTCTTACCTCGGCTAATTGCGTCGTCTCGGAATGTTACTTCCAGTAAAACGTCTGACTCTTTCGCGAAGTAATACGTACAATATATATAGGATTAAACTAGTAAAGTATTTACGCTGAATGGAAACACTGAAGTTCACTTCTTTTATTTACTTATTTCAGTCAGATTTCACAAGTGATAATAAACAAATTTAATTAAAAAAAGAAGTTAAATTTAAATTATTGATTGATTCGGTATTTTTTTTGTAATTAGAAGAAATGAAATGTAACTATTTCTTAAATTAAGACTTAAATAGGACCTTAAAATTATGGTTAACTACAGCAAGTTAAAAAGAGAACAAAGTTATAATATATTTATCGTTCTTAAATTTACTACTGCAGCGGAGGTTTTATAATTTCAAAGAGGATGCAGCGTCACTAAGTAATCGATCACGGAGCCCGCGTTGATAAAAAACAGGGGAAGAGAGAAGAACCTCATCGTCGACGCTCCCAGGGTTTAAATAACCTCGGGATAGGCGGAGACGATGCGGCTTAAGTACCACCTCTTATCGGGAGAACCTTAATACCAAGCGCTTATAACAATACATTATATTAAGAATTGGATTGGAATATATTTGAATCAAAACCGTGATTGGAAAGTTTTGACTCGGGAAAAATTCCCGAGGTTAAACCAATAAGAACTGAAATAGTTTCTGTGTGGAGACGGGATTTTTCTTTTTGATAATTTAGTATAATTGTACAGCCTGAAGGCGCCGGAATGGCGGTAATTTGGATAAAGTTAAGTTCCCTACAAAAAGATTTAGTTGCAAATGGATAAATTGCATATAACTTCTATACTTGAAGGAAACAAATTAAGTTATTTTTATAATAAGTTAACCCTCTAACGCCGACTGGGTCGAATACGTACCGTTTCAAATATACGCATTTAGACTTAACCCTACAAAAACGTTCGGCGTTAAAGGGTTAAACACTGATCGGAGGCGGCTGAAATTTTGACTGTAAATGAGTCAGGATAAGAGAAGAAGGGTAATATGGAGGTTGAAACAATTATGCTTTACCTATAGGAATGATAAAAGGTTTTAATGAAATTAAATAAAACAAACGGGAGGAAATGCATTCTTAAAAACGTTTACTTCGGATGACGTGATGCTGAACCGTGAAATGTCATCTGCGTTGCAATTAAACTTCCACGGAGGTGAGAACAAAGAATTTATTCGATATAACCTTTGGTTTGCTTCCGCTCGAATTGTTCATTCTGACGAAGTTCAAGCTTTTCACTCTACCTTAAACCTACAGTTTAACGTGGAATCCGAACCACGCCCCACCAGCAGCCCAGCGTCTTAACCACTAGTCCATCCAGGGTACCCATTTATCTACTACCCACTTTCTTTATTGCGTGTAAGGATGAACAGCTGGGTTTTGCTGCACGCCGGCTGCCGTCACCGATCTCAATCCCGGGTCCGATGGATTTGTAGGCAGCGACGCTAACCACTGCACCACCGAGGCGCATATAATAATTAAGTGAGATTACGAGATTACATGAGATTACACGAGATGACATGAGATATGAGATACTCCGATGATATGACAACGGAAATTTCGTTTAACACAGAGAAGTAATTCGTCATGAACGAACTCGTTTGGACAGTAGAATTTATGTCTATGGGGCACAATGGATATAGTCGGGTATAGAGTGGAGATAGAGAATATAATCATTACGTTGAATATACGTTAGTAAAAATTACTTTTTCTTATTTTTCATTTACTAATTGAATTATTTAATTATTTATCATTTATATATCATATACTCGTGTGTGTGTGGTGTGTGTGTGTGTATATATATATATATATATATATATATATATATATACATATATATATATATATATATATATATATATATATATATATATATATATATGCGCCTCGATGGTTTAGTGGTTAGCATCGCTGACTACGAATCCATCGCCCCCGGGATCGAGACCCAGTGACAGCAGGCGGCGCGCAGCAAACCCCAGCTGTTCATCTTTCCACACAATAAAAAAAATTGTTTGGTAGATAAATGGGTACCCTGGGTAGCCTAGTCGCTAAGACGCCGGGCTGCTGGTGGGGCGTAGTTCGGATTCCACGTTAAACTGTAGGTCTAAGGTGGGGTAACAAACTTGACCTTCGTCAGAATGAACAATTCTGGCGGAAGCAAAACCAAGGTTAACCAAGGTTTTATATATATATGTGTGTGTGTGTGTATGTATATATGTGTGTGTGTGTGTGTGTGGTGTGTGTGAGTGTGTGTGTGTGTGTGTGTGTGTGTGATGAACGAATTCGTTCAATTACATCAAATTATTCGCGACGACGTCTTCTATCTTTTGGTGTAAAGCGGGGGTGGTGTTATAACTAGGCTGACCATATTTCCTTGAGACAAAAACGGGACATTGGGATGGCAAAAAAGGGACGGGGGTTATGTAATATTCTGTATTCATGAAAAAGTAAGTACATAAACATATTGAGCTTACAATTATTCTTCAGTGACAGAACCCATACAGAACCCATATAAAAAACGGTACTGTCCCGTTCAAAACGGTACGTATGGTCAGCCTAGTTATAACCCTCAGAAGAGCCGTATCCGCAGTGCCAGTCGAGGTCAAAAAAGATTCTCCTGTTCGATATAGTGTATGAAAAAGGTTGAAATAGTGAAATAGCGCCAAATAGTGAACTCTAGAACAATCTTCTTCAATCCATCTTTCCCCCTGTCTATGACCTACAATCTTTCAAACGCAGAGTGTCTAGGCATCTCCAGAACCCTGGACCTTGATTTTGGTTCTCTTCTTCTCCTATAAGGCGAGGGGGGCTCTTTTGCGGGCATTCGCCCTTGGCCCCTCCTTCCTGCATTAAAAAAAATACTGAAGAACCGACAGAAGCTTGAAAATGTTCGTCGCCTTAAAATAATTTAGCGTCTGCCGTTATATTAGATGATAGTCACCTAATTTATATATAAAAACTGGGGTTTCTCTATGTCCAGGCACCTCCAAAACCGGGATTGAGTTGTTTTGTTCCAGGTTTTAAGTTTAGTATTTATCGGAAAAAATAAACAATTTGTCCTACATACACTTTTACTTCGGACATGACACCCGCCATCAAGAAAGTCATATTTTCTTCAATGTTTCTCCGCGATCTTAGGATCGCCAGTCCGGAATACATCGATGCCGAATTAGAAAAAATCAATAGTATTGGAAGTGATTTGTGTTACCCACCTACGTTTTGGGGATTTTGTTTTAACAAGGCAAAACGAACTTTTTATCGTGTGAATAATAACCCTCGCACTTTGTTGAAGAATATTTTAGTACTTCCATTTTTCCCAGGCTTTTTAGGCATTGCTAATGTACTCACACTTAAACTTTTGCATATTAATGTAGTATTTTCATATGACAATATTGTGAAAGATGTCATAGTAAAAAATAGCCCTACCAATAATTCAGGCACTATCTATAAAAATGGTTGTAAACAATGTGATTCCTTTTACAAGGGACAGACGGGAAAGGATTTGCACACACGTGTAAAACAGCATTAATATTCCGTTAGAACGGGACACTTGTCTAATGCCCTTTTCGTCCATTTGTCAGTTATCCCACTGTATTGATTGGAATAATATTTCAATTTTGTTTCACTCAAGCAACATTGTTAATAGAAATATTGTTGAGTCTGCCATTATTCAACTTACAAATAATTTTAACATTAGCCAGGGCCTTTTTTCGTTTGATCCTGTTGTTTTGAATTCGTTCAGAACGGATTTAGATAAGAGAAGCAAAGTGCTAAAAATCTGGTAGTTTTTCCTTATAAATTTGTATGCTCCTCCTACAATTTTTATTTTTCTATTTTATTTTCATTTTTTTGTGACCTATGTATAGTCTCGAACTTGTTATTTATTTCAGTGTTCCTGAGGATGTCATTTGTAGTAATGTCTAATTAAGAATTAAAATGTTTGTTTATAAGAATTTAATAATGTTTGTTTAATATAGAAGATAATAATGTTAATAAGAAATGTAATTAAGTTAAATAATTTTTTGGTTATAAAAGGCTAGTTGGCAACACCCGAAATGGTTGTGGAGGCTGAGAGAGAAAAATGCCAAAGAGCCCCAGTCATAGGACGGCCTTGGGCTTAAGAAAGTGTTTTTTTTGTATTAAGATGTTTTTGTGAATTTAGGATATTATTTCGTGTCTCTCTCCGGCTAAAATGTTAACGTTACTTCCCCCATCGCATTGCCCCGTTTATCTCAAAGTGTTTCGGTATAAGTAAAAGTCAATAAAGTGTTAATTAAGGGTATAATTAATCCCCCGGTCTTTTGCATTGTTCAAAGTAAAATGGCGCCCACGGCCACGTCTACCCGTTTTTATATAGTACAGCGAAACGAGTGTAAAGAAAATGATGAAAGATAAAGAGAAAATGAATAGAAAGTAAAGTAAATAATGAATTATAAATGAAGGAAGGGGAATCACTACATATTAAACGAAAGCGCTTGAGCACCATTCTGTGTTTCCTTTTCCTTCGTGGTTATTTTCAGCATATATATATATATATATATATATATATATATATATATATATATATATATATTAGATACAGGGCGTAACAAAATTTCCTTATTGTAAGAGATTATTTTTTTATTCGTTATCATGATACTAAACGTTCAAATCGCGTGCTATTGAAGTGTTGACACCAGTGGTGGGCACCGTTAACCAAAAAGTTAACTTCGATAACGATAATCCGTTAACCCCAATTTTTAACTCCGATAACGATAATCCGATAATTTTACTACAAAGTTAACGGAAGTTAACGATAATCCGTTAACGATAACTATTTCTTTACTAACATTTAAAAAAATCAAGGAAAAAAGCTTTAAAACCCATAGAAAATGTTTATTTATGCAAAATCCAACAATAAATAGGTATTTAACTGTATTTTTATCAAGTTTTGCAACTTTTTCGCTTAATAACTTTTTTTTTTATTTTTTATAAAAAATGTACTGATTACATGTTTTGAAACCCTTGTAACCACTAGCCATTAACTAAATTTTAATTTACCAGAGAATTATTATGGCGGGAACTGAAAGGTAAAATTAAATTTTAGGCACATTTATTAAAGACTATGACACAATGTGCTGGTTGCCCTTCAGAAAGACCAACTTCTCAAAGTTAGGCCCAACTGCCAGTCTTGACCTCTTGGGCCTCCCCAACCTCCCCTTGCGAGATCTGGAAGCAGACTGAAGTTATGGCGGTTTGAATTCATTCGCGGAGCGGTGATCTTCCGTGAATGACTCCTCGCAGTTAACGTGTTAACGGACTTTAACAGACTAAATATCGAGTTATTGGAAGTTAACTGGTCCGATAACGATAAATGGAAATTAACTTCCGTTAATAGTCCGTTAAAAAAAGGTAACTTCATTAATTAACTGTTATCGGATTAACGCTTTAGTGCCCAACACTGGTTGACACGTATTAATTCGATCACGTAAGCTGCATTGAACTTACATTACTGGTGTTGTTACAGTCTTGTTGCGTGTTATCTTTTAACTGTTGAATAGTTGTTCATTAGTTGTCTGGTAAACAACCGACTTTAAGCCTTTAATTTAACGCGGGGGTACGTATATGATACGTCCTCTGGATGTAGGTCGGGACGCCCCCCGGAATTAAAGGGTTAAATGTCCATAGAGGAAGAACATACATGTAATAAAAATAATTTTACTTTTTATTTTAAGGTGTAATCATCCATATTGCTCATTAGTTATAAACCTGAATAAAAAATAGAAAACATTACTTTCCTATAGTAATGGATTTTTGTTACACCCTCTATATTAATGTTTTAATAATTTTCCCATTTTCTAATTTTATTTGTGTATGGTGATTGTACCTTTCATTTTATATATATATATATATATATATATATATATATATATATATGTGTGTGTGTGTGTGTGTGGTGTGTGTGTGTGTGTGTGTTTGTGATAACGAAACTGAAAATACATATTCCATCCAAATAATATATACATATATATATATATATATATATATATATATATTATATATATATATATATATATATATATATATATATATATATATATATAGCTTGTATTGTAATACTGAATTCCATTGTTGTCGAATTTGAACAAAATGTAATATTCTTTTTCCGTTCTCAATATAATTTAAAAATTATATGAATATTTCTAAATACCCCCCCTCCCCCCATTATTCGCAGCGAATATTCTTTAAGAATGAGAAGAATAACGCTCTTAACTCCCAAGAGTGTGAATTTGTCCTATTAGACTTTACAAATTTTAATAAGAGAAGACTTTCTTTCAATTTCGAGGAGGGGGTGGGGGTCAGTTTCTTGAGCGCTGTATAGTGTCTGGGAAATTCAATTCCATCGCTTACCCCAAAATATAGGGGTACAGCTCGGCAGGGAAACTAGTATAATAAATTTTAACTGAATATTAGAACGTATGAAAGAGTTTAATAAACGTTAAATTTGCTTGATTTACAGAAACAGAGAGAAAGACAGACAGTTGTAATATCTTATGTATATATATACACTTTCTTGTTGCATACAATTGCACCCTGGGTTCCATTTGCGTGTGTTTAGACGCTGTTTTATGATACTGTTATTGCTCTTAATGTGAAAAGATAGTTTCTAAATGTATTTTAAATACAAAAAAGAAATACTTTAATACATATAATACAAACAGTGTGATACATAATGTTTAAAACACAAAAGTTATGGTTTAATTATATTCATTTTGGGAGAAGTCTGTGCGTACCTTCTCTCTCTCTCTCTCTCTCTCTCTCTCTCTCTCTCTCTCTCTCTCTTTATATATATATATATATGTGTGTGTGTGTGTGTGTGTGTGTGTGTGTGTGTGTATATATATATATACAGTGGTGTAGTGCTAAATAAGAAGTGAGGGAACGCATTTTGAAAGTGTTACTCAGATGCGGGGGGGACACTGGCGAGCGCGGCGAGCCCAT
Organism: Bathynomus jamesi; assembly: GCA_023014485.1. Lineage (NCBI taxonomy): Eukaryota > Metazoa > Arthropoda > Malacostraca > Isopoda > Cirolanidae > Bathynomus > Bathynomus jamesi. Next base: position 113,229 of record JAJOZX010004497.1, read on the forward strand.
ACAGCTGGGGGTCCGGGGGCACTGTAAGCCCCCGGGAAATCTTTTGAAATCTGACCAATTTCAGGGATTTTTGAGGTCATATGCACTGGATATTAGGATATATTCCAAGGTTGAAGATGCAGTTTTTCCAGTGTCATTAGATATATGACATCCAGTACGATCAATAAAAATAGTTAACAACTGGAATGATTAACTAAAAAAAAGTTAACAACTGGTACGCCGTGGTGACTGTTTCACCAGATCTTTATAGGCTAGCATTGCCTCAGTCGAAGCTAAAAGAAGTGAAACAGTTAATGATTCTTTCTCATATTTCTTCTAGGGGTGGGAATTAAAATTTCATGACGTTAGAGATTTGTAAGTTCGGATTTATTTGAAATAGTGAGGGAACGCCGTTCCGTCTACCAAAAAAAAGTAAGGGAACGCCGTTCCCACGCGTTCCCACAGCACTACACCACTGTATGTATATATATTATTATATATATATATATATATATACAACAATATCCTAGATGTATTGAAAGGCAATGACAACTACGATGTTATATACACAGATTTTGCTAAAGCTTTCGAGAAATGTGACCATGGTAAGTTATAATAGCACATAAAATAAAATATATGGGAATAACAGGCAAAGTGGGAAAATGGATCTACAACTTCCTCAGAGAACGTTTGCAGGTCGTCAAAATTCAAGGTATATCATCATCAGAATCGGAAGTACGCAGCTCAGTACCACAAGGGACAGTACTGGCCCTACTCCTGTTCATTATCATGCTAACAGACATAGACAGCGGAATAAACAGCAACAGTATAATAACATTCTTTGCAGACGATACAAAGATCAGCAGAAAAATCAGCGATGTACATGACGTGGAGGCCTTGCAGAGGGACACGAGCAAAATATACAAATGGTCAGAAAACAACAACATGTCATTTAACACCGAGAAATTTCAGCTCTTGAGATATGGTAGAAAAGAAGAACTTAAACAGACTGCATAGTATGCTCCAGATAGACAGGAAATTCAGAGAAGCACGGAAGCGATCGATCTCGGGATAATAATGACAGATGATGCGAAATTCTAAACACAAAATCAGGTAGCGATAAATAAAGCAAAAAGAGTCGAGGGACAGGTACTAAGAACGTTCAAGAGAAGGGACAGGACAGTAATAATTCCCCTGCTAAAAACACTGATTATACCAAACCTTGAATACTGCTCAGTTTTGACGTCCCCATATAAAAAGGAAGAAACTAATAAACTAGAAGAAACGCAAAGGCATTTCACAGTCAAGATTGATGGCTGCAAAGAACTCAACTACTGGGAAAGACTACGTAAACTAAATCTGTACTCCCTGGAAAGAAGAAGAGAGAGGTACACCATAATCTACATATGGAAAATGATCGAAAAACTGGTACCAAACCTAAAACTAAACCCAATTACCATTCAAACAACACCGGAAAATAGGAAAGGCAGAATGTGTAGTGTTCCCAAATTAAAGGCCCGACAATGTACCTCCTCAACTCTGAAGGAAAATAGCTTGGTTGTCATGGGGCCAAGACTTTTCAACCAGCTTCCAAAGGACCTCAGAAACGTACCGGGGGTCAAAGTTGAAGTCTTCGAGAGAAGACTGGATGCCTGGCTCAGGACGGTACCAGATGAGCCGGGCGTGCCTGGCTATGTACGGTGGAGAGCGCAAGAAAGCAATTCGCTCCTCCACCAAGCCAGACCTAGAGGCGGGGCCACCAGCTTGACCGCCGTGTGAAGAGAGACCAACGCACGAAACAACATAAGGTAAGGTAAGGTTAAGGTTTTATTTATATATAATATATATATATATATATATATATATATCTTTCTAATAATAATAACAGCCATAATCATTCAGGAGCGCCAGAAACTGGCACAGTGCTCAGGCCAACTCCTGTATTGTTATTATTATTATTATTATTATTATTATTATTATTATTATTATATTAACATCATCGAGATTCAAACTCCCGACCTCACTGTCTTCGCTTCGATTATAATAAAACGGTGTTACCCTACGGAGCTATGGACACAGGCAAGTGCAGTATACAGTGTATAGATATATATATATATAAAAACATACCTTTTGATGGTTTGGAACGACAGTTCAGAAGCAACATAAATATGAGTGTGTGTGTGTGTGTGTGTGTGTGTGTGTATATATATATATATATATATATTTATTTTTTTTTTAAATCGCTCCCTATCCGTATATATAATATTACCTAAATAATTGTACACTTGTGGAAAAAAATTCGCCTACAAACAAAATTCGTAAAAGCCATAAAAAATTAGTGATCAGTAATATCTGTGATGGGTGTCTGAAATTTTACTGGTGTGACCAAAACGAATAAAATATCCACAGAAAAACAGAATTTTAATACCAATTAGTATTTTTTTTATTCTTTCCACAAATTTTATGTTTCCCAGCGAACTTTTTTCTGAAACTGTACAGAGGGTTAACAAAAGTAAATAGACACCTTTGTTTTTTTTTGTTTTTTGTTTTTTTCATAATTTTTTTATTTGATAATAAAATTCAATAAGTAATAATAACCGATTTATTAAATTAATATATTTAGAATCGTGTTGTTTTCCCGCTTTCCATTAATTAAAGGTGACACCTTCTGCCATTCCATTGATGAGCTTTGCCATTTGTTCATGAGAGGAGAATCATCGTGGTGTCTATTTACTTTTGTCAACCCTCTGTATTATCAGCGTTGAAAGCATTGTGAATGCTGATAAACTTTTAACTGAAACTAAAAGGAATTTCGCCATTAATTTAGTTCCATTTTTAATAGTACAGTGTGTTCCAAAATTCGTGGTGTTTCTTTTTCAGGATTTCAAGCGCTTTTGGCACATCACCTCTGTGTAGTGTTCACAGACATTTTTCAAAGTTTATATTATCCGCTTCAGGTTAGTGGGATTGTATAGACTAGGGGTTTCCAACCCCGGGGTAAATTACCCCATTGGTAATTTGTCTTTTTTGTTAGGGTAAAGGAAGGTCGTTTTTGGAGGTATGCTAGACTAGAAATCAATTGTTTGCCTTAGAATAAAAACAAAAGAAATTTTCTAGCAAAAGAGGAAATCATTTCTTTGCGAATGAGTCGAGATTTGCAGGTCCTATTCTCTTCCAAGGAGCTCTGCACGTTCTATTCTCTTCCAAGGAGCTCTGCGCGTCCTATTCTCTTTTAATCTATAATCGAAGGGGTAATCGAAAGCATGGACAGTTTGGTTCTGGGTAACGAAAGTGAAAAAGTTGGCAACCACTAGTATATACCATCGACTTTGATTTTAGAATTATTGAGCTAAAGTTTGACGTTGCAGGACGACATCAGCAAACAAACGTGACGCCACACCAAATGCAGCGCTTGCAATACGAGAATTAACTTCCTTGGACACCATAAAAATTCTCAAGGAAACGATGATATAACGTAATGATAAAAATACAAATACGACGTTGCAACTAACAACCCGGATCTTCCATTTCTGTTTTTATACAAACTATGCTAAATTTACATATAACCAAAGGTGGGCAGGACCGAGTTCCAAAAGGACCGAATTCCAGGAACTCGGTCCTTTTTAAGGACCGTGAGCGGGAAAGTCGGTCCTTTTCTCAGTGAGGACCGAAATGAGGAGCGACGGTCCATTTTTAAGCAATTCCGGACGGTCCGGTCGGGACGGTCTTTTTTAGTGATTTTAGTGTGTTTAGTGATTATTTGAAGTTCTAAAGAAGATGGATCGTTTCCTCCAGAAGACTCAAAGAGACTGAGACTGAACTGAAACTTGTTTCAACACCTGGAGGAGACGAAGAATCTACTGATGTTAGTGCTTCAACTTCAAGTCCAGCAACTGGAGCTCCTAGCGGAAGAACTGAACCCGGCAATCCCGGCAATTTTTCATTTTAATCAAATTTTTCACTTATATTATATATAAGGACCGAGGACCGAGTCGTTCCTAGGTCCTATCTTCAGAAAGGACCGTGACCGGGACCGTCGGTCCAGTTTGAGGCAAGGACCGGGACCGGGACCGTCGGTCCTTTTTGAGGCCCGGGTGCCCACCTTTGCATATAACTGTTTAAAAGTGTGATAACTAAAAACTGCTAAAAACCCCTACGACTTTCGCAACACCCTTTAAATCAAATCAAAAGTTAAAAAAGAACTACACACATCACGTTCAATTATTTAGATACTTTCTTGTAATAATTAAAATGAGGAAAACATACAACATCAATTAAGAAGATGAAGTTAATTTTAGGATTAACCCAACATTCATTGTTTTTTAGTCTTTACTTCTAGAATTAAGTAAAATATTTCAGGTAAAACACAAGAAAGTTATTGCAGTTGGGGTATAAAATCTCTCCGTCACACATCCAATCCATCTACAGTATACTTACAACCTACCCCTGGCCACCCCCATCCAAAGGTATTATAATAACAATAACTGAGCAAACTGTTTATGCCATACACACACAACACACACACACACACACACACACAAACATATATGTGTGTGTATGTGTGTGTGTGTGTATATATATATATATATATATATGTAAAGAACGACGCTTGTGTAGAAGAGCGTTCCGCACAAGATGAGGGAGAACGAACAAATGAAAAATGAGGTACCACCCGGGAATCGAACCCGGGATCATCCGATTGCCGGTCAGATATGCTATCCACTACACCATGGACCTCGATCAATCAGAAGTCGTAATTCTCATACATACGAGCAGAAACCAATGCCCTGAGGGGGCACCTTCGCATGCCGTACATATATACATTTTAACTGCAAACAACACACAGTATAATTAATGTAAAGAACGACGCTTGTGTAGAAGAGCGTTCCGCACAAGATGAGGAGGGAGAACGAACAAATGAAAAATGAGGTACCACCCGGGAATCGAACCCGGGATCATCCGATTGCCGGTCAGATATGCTACCCACTACACCATGGACCTCGATCAATCAGAAGTCGTAATTCTCCTACATACGAGCAGAAACCAATGCCCTGAGGGGCACCTTCGCATCTTGTGCGGAACGCTCTTCTACACAAGCGTCGTTCTTTACATTAATTATATTGTGTGTTGTTTGCAGTTAAAATGTATATATGTACGGCATTCTTTATTCAATCATGCAATATTAGTCTACTTTTATCAGTGTGTAATCAAGATTGATAACGTTAATTGAAATAAACACTGAAATTAGTAACACTTGAAGCGATGAATCGCCTTTGAATTTCAAGATTAAAAAGAAATCTTATCAGTATAGTTCCTCAACCTAAAGTCAATATTCGCTTAAGATTTACGATATATATATATATAATATATATATATATATATATATATATATATATATATATATATATATATATATATATGGTGTCCCATAAGTCCGAATCATAAAAAAATAATAAAAAAAGGCAAAACAAAAGCTTTTATTTACAGAACGTGCTCAATATGTCCACCATTGTTTTCAATACACAAATTCAGACGTGATACCCAGTCAGCAAGCACACGGTGAATGATGTCAGGAGTAATGGTGTTACATGCCCCAATAATGCGCTGCCGCAAATGTTCAACACTCCTAATTTTCTCTGCGTATACCAGCGTTTTCAAGTGGCCCCAGAGATAAATATCTAGTGGCGTGAGATCCGGGCTTCTATCTGGTCATTCCACAGGCCCTCGACGTCCTATCCAATGACCAGGGAATTGTTGGTACAGGTATTCCCTTACTTGGGTGCTGTAATGTGCAGGAGCGCCGTCTTGCTGGAACCATGCTGGGAAATTTCCTTCTTCGTTCAAGACATTGGGAAATGCTTCTTCCTTGAGCATACGTAGGTAGGTGCCTCCAGTGACATGTTCATCGAAAAAGAGGGGGCCTATGATGCGATCCTTCCAAATGCCACACCATACCATCACCCGAGATGCACCTTGTTCCTTTGAAGAGGTATACCAGTGAGGGTTGTTTTGAGACCAGTAGCGGGTGTTCTGTCGATTTACCTCACCATTTCCATAAAAAAACAGCCTCGTCACTGAACAGAATGGTGGACGGGAAATTGGCATCCCGAGCGTATTGTTCCGTAGCCCATTCACAAAATTCCATCCGCCGGTCGGGATCATCATCTTCGCTTAATTTCTGTAGGATCTGAAGTTTATATGGATGCCATTTGTGAGCCTGAAGAATGCGATGGATGCTACTTTTCGACACCCCTGTCTCGGCGGACAATCGCCGAAGAGACTTATTGGGACTTCTGTTAAAATGAGCCAGGATAGCAGTCGCTGTATCATCGTCAGTGGAGCTCCTTGAAGGTCCACTGCGTGGTTTATCTTCTATGGATCCTGTTTCCTTAAACTTTGCAACAAGTCTGCTAACACAACTCTGTGTTATTGGCTCGCGGTCTGGGTGCAGTCTGTTAAATTCAGCAGCTCCGATTTCCTATGAGTAGAATTATCCGGATTCGTTCTTCCTTGCTCACAGATATTATAGCCTGTAGAAAGAGAAAAATATGAATTATGGTTTGTAGAAATAGAAAAATATGAATTTCTCCTATGATGCGGACTTATGGGACACCCGGTTGTATATATATATATATATATATATATATACGAAGGCCAATACAAGTTTTTCAAACAAATTTTGAATCTAATCCCTCTGGATTATATTTCAAAAAATTCTTGGACAAACTATACAAGTTTTGTGTTCTTATTTTTAAGAATAAAAGCTTTCAAACGAGACAAAGGCCACAGTAATTAAGAGGAGGGGGGTTCCACTGTTACGTTCTCAATATCGTGAATCCTTGCGTAAATTTGATATTTATGAAAGGGACACACGAATAAAATGAATCTATATTCCTATTTTATATTTTCCCTTTATATTTTTTGGATTTTGTTTCAGGCAGGAAAGAGGGGCCAAGGCTGAATGCCCGCAAAAACGCCCCTCCCCTTACCTTACTTTACCTTATGATGGTTTCAAACGATGGTTCAGGACCGGCCTGCGGTTGACCCCTCTGCAGCATAACCCCTTCATTTGCCAGATTTGGTGCAGGAGAGAAGTGGTTTCCGCTCTCCTCCTACCCCGTAGCCACCACGCATGGCTTTTCACAAGAACCTGTCTAATTGGTTCTCGCAATTATTTATGTTGCTTTGCTTGAGGTTCCTTAGTTCTTTTGGCAACACATTAAAAATGTTTCGTATTCTGAGGGTATTTTCCATCATTTTCATGGCCCCTTGTCACACCGCAGCTGGGACAAAACTGAATCTGCCTCTTCTCTCATTTCACTGTATTTTCACTTTATTTCTAAAATTCAGGACATAACCCAAGAGTATTTTCCAATTTGTGTAACTCTTGCGTCTTCTTTCCAGGGCGTAGAGTTCTATGGATTGTAGTCGAGACCAGCAGTCTTCATCTTTCGTTTCCTTTGCCTTAGATGTAAAAGTTCTTTGTATGGCTCCTATGTTTGCAATGTCTCGTTTTCTCTATGGGCGCTTCAGTATTCAGCAATATTCAATTACTGGTAAAAGCAAACTCGTTCATAATTTTAGCTTGATGTTTATTTTTCTGCTGTGGAAGCTCCTCCGGATAATTTCCATTATTTTTCTAGCTGTTGTAATTTTAATGTTATAATGTTCTCTGAATTTTGTATCCGACGACACTATTACTCCAATATCCCTGACTTGTGAGTTTGGTGTTAGCTGTTTGGCTTAAAGTGTTTTGTATCCTTTATTCTGCAGCATCTTGTCATTACCAATCTTATGATTAGTATTTTCCTTCATTGAACTTCATATTGTTGTCTTCCGCCCACTTCAATAATGTTTCAATGTCATTTTGTAATTTTTCTATGTCACCTTCGTCTGATATTTCCTTGTATATCTTTGTGTCATCCGCGAAACACGATACGATACTGTCTTTAATTTCTGTATCAATGTCTGCAGTCAATAGTATAAGCAGCAAAGCAGCTAATACTGTACTGTGTGGGACAGAGCTCACGACTTCTGAGACTTCAGATTTTACTGTATTTACTACCACACTTTGTGTTATTTTGTTAAAAAAAAATTAAATACCCATTATCGCAGCTTTCCAGCAATTCCTGTATTCTTGAGTTTGAATGCTATAATTCCATGGTCACATTTATGGAAGGCTTCTGCAAAATCAGTATTACATCTATATTTTGATCTCGACACAATGGGTTCAGTATTTCCTCTTGATGGTCTAGTAACTGTGATAGGCATGATCTTTCAGCCCTGAAGCCATGTTGGTTTGACATTAATAAATTCTTTTCTTATGAGTAGCATGCAATTTTTCCTTTAATTACACATTCGAAGCATTTTATAAGATGGAAGGTAAGACCCACTGGTCGATAACGCTTAGACGTTGTTCTGTTACCTCCTTTGAATGTTCTGATTTTTCTCTAGCTACGTTACCATTTTTGTCTCTTCGGAACATGTTTCAGTGATATGGGTTTAGTTTCGTTTTCTGTTATAGATAGTATTTCTTTTGGAGTCTTCTCGTGAAGTTGCAATTCCCAATTTTACTTTCTTTAAATCTTCATTTACACTTTCCCGATCTACTTCCTTTGATTTCATATTTAAACTTTCAAACATTCCTTCTGACTCTCTAGAATACGTTTTAGGACTCCTGGTTGTGAACTTTATTTGTATACCGATTAGGTTATGGTTAGAGAAATTTGCGTGTGTTACCTTTTTATTTATTACTGTGTCTTTGTTATTTCTCAGAATTAAATCCAGAACGTTCTCTTTTCTCGTCGCTTCACAGATAAGTGTAAAGGGTAAGGGTAAGTGCATAATGTTCCATAATATCTAATAGCATTGTTGCCCGAGTTCTGTCATTTTCTGTAATGTTACCATGCAACTTCTCAACATACGTATTCATCATTTTTCTTCGATGTTATGAATGGAACGTTAAAATTCTCACAAATTAAAATATTTGATGCTGGGATTTTAAGTGATTTTAACACGTTTTCTAGTTCATTTGTAGCGAAAATGGACTTCACTTTTTGGGGTTTCTGGTTTGTACATGTTTATAATGGTTAGGTGCAGTTCTTCTACTAAAATAAGTATTTCGACTGTGCTGTTTCATTTGCTTACCTTCACATCACATATTTTTTTTTTTATAACTCTTATTTCTTCTGAAAAAATGTACTTCATTGGCAGTGTTGTTACTTCTTTTATTAAGGTTTTAAGCCGTTATTTCTCCTTCTCTTCTATGAGCACCCTTAATGTGAAAATATGGGCAGTCCATATTTAGACATTTTTTCTCTCTGATTAAATGTCTGCACATAGAAGAGTGGAGATAGTAGCAGTTTTTTCCATACCTACAAACTTCCCTTCCTCATTAGGTAGAAGCATTTGTAGGGTTGCTATAGATGTATCTGAAACCATATTTACACGAACTTGTTTCGCAATATTGGTCCGTCTTTTGGATTTTTTTACGTTTTCAGACTTGCCCTTCTGGAATTTGTGCGATTCAATCTTTCTCTTCTGCTCTAGCAATACTTTTTCCCATAAGCACTATGTGTTGTCCGTTTCCGTTTCGCAGTTGCAAGTGCGCAGCCCCTAATGGGTAAATTGTTTATCTTCAAATTCCTGATTTTAGAGTACTTCTTACATTTATTCTGCTTATTCTTATTTCTGGCCATGTTTTCCTTCTCAGCTCCTTTTCTCTAGTCTCGCCTGAACCCGGCAACTGGTCAGGTCACTCGTGTCGTTTTCGGAAAACTGAGACGTATCGAGTTTTATGACCGTCTTCCTGGTTTCTCAGCCCTTGTTTGCGTGTTAAACTGCTCTGATGCGCTGAGGGCATTTATGTTAACTATATGTTTTCAAATACTGATATACGAGTATTTGTATATTTATTTACTTAGCTACGCTATGTTGCACATTACTTTCACTCAATAAATAATTATCTTTGGGAATGCAGTGGCACTTTATACCCACTACGATGTAAACAAATTAAACAGCTGAATAATGGGTCACTTTTAATTAAGGCAGAGACAAAGTAAAAGCGTTTGTTCACCTCGAGATAATATATGTATATATATATATATGTATGTGTGTGTGTGTGTGTATGTATATATATATATATATTATATATACATATATATATATATATATATATATATATATAAAACAGTTATATTTATTTTGTAAAATCTCCAATGGAGATAAACTATACAGGGTAGCAGAAATAAAATGAGCAACTACGTCATAAATATAGTTCTTTGTGCTCATTTTATTCTTGCGGCGCTTTGAATTACGGTGAAAATTTTTGCTCTCAAAATGGTTAATAAAAAGGAGATCAAACAATTTAAACAACAACAACAACAACAACAAAATTACGACAATTCATCTACTTTTTATTGAAAATTTTTGAATAACAATAATGTTACAATATAGTCACTTAATTTTTTTTTTTATTTAATGAAGAATTTTAGATTTTATACCAAATTTCCAGTTTAGAAAATCTAATTTTTTACTTGAGACTACATAACACTGTTGGGCACTTTGTGGTATCTTCTATTTGAGCTCCTTCAGCTGCATTCGATTCGACAAAAGAAATTTTCAAAAGCTTCAAATGGCTGAACTCAAAATCCTGTGGAGGATATCCAAGGAAAAAATTGTTGTTTCATCCTTCGCCAACCGAATTCAATTGATTGGATTTTGTTGCTCTCAGCAAATTCATTTCTTTCTCAAGGCTTGATTTTATCAATACTGATCCTTTTGCAGGAGGGAAGATCTTGCTTATTGCAGATAGTCAACAGGTAAGGTTTGTCTGTAGCCTTGAATGGCTCTATCACTAAATATTGCATACAGGAACTCAGCAACATCACTGATATCTTCTTCATAAATAGCTAAAACATTCAAAAGGAAAAGAAGGGCTCGAACTTGATGCTTTACTTTATCAAACAAAATGTATCACTTATGCGTTCATGCCCGGGTAAGTCATACATCAACACTTTTCTAGAGTTACACGGGGTAAAATAACTGGAAAATTCATTAACTGGAGTTACTAATAAAACACCAACTCATGGCATGACATAATTGCTAAAAATGAGTCTTACCTTACCGGGAGTAGCCTTTCCTTTCCGTGGTTTGGCTTTTTCCTATACTAAGCATATTCTCTTAAATTTATCAATGCTTTTAAATGTAAATTTAAAGTGAAAAAGTCTGAACCGAGAAGTTTTTAAGTTTTAGTTTTGTGGTTACCTAGTCCATTAGTCTTGGGTATACTTCAAAGTTATCCAAATTTAACAAGAAATCAGCATTTTTATGAAATAGTACATTTCTAGTAATTTTTACAGATTAATAATAATAATAATAATAATAATAATAATAATAATACATTTTTACAGATGTATATAATGGACATTTGTCCAAACCAATATGTTGATGGTTACGGAACTGTAAACCAGCTGTCTGCTGAATCAAGCTGCTTATGAAAGTCTGCCTTACCATTTGGCAAAACGAGGGTAAGGGAAATATAAGGCATCCCCCAAAATCTGAATTTGTCAGGCAATTTCGGGGAATTATCCCCTTTTATTTAGGACTCTGAACGCATAGAATTTTGAGTCTGGAAGTGTGAAAATGTTGAGTTTTTGCTCAAATATTAATCCTGCCAATTGCAAAACTATGAATTACTGACGGGGCTTGGCCCCCTCCCACTGTTCTAAAGGGGTGTTTTACGGCTAAGTACACCTATGACACAAGAGAAATGACCATGTCGCACCTCCACAAGAGACAAGAGAAAAAAGATCATGCAGGGTTTTCTTTGAACATCTAAAATCATTGAATCTTATATTGAATACGTCTAGAAGTACCATGAACGCCAAGTGCAAAAAAAGACCTCGTTCCATATCTGTGGCAGTTCTGAAGGGAACTTAAGTTGAACTTTGTCAACATATTTCATCACGCGTGATACAAAAACTCCAAAACTTCTACATGAAGACGTCTTTTAGAATTCCTTTATATTTACGATGTCTATGAAACATATTCGATATTAACTTATCTATTTTTTTTACACTTTCAGCGTTTTAACTACTTCATGCGATACAATGAAATTGACTGCTTTAAGTAAGGGTTCGTTTTATGCAAGGACAACAATATATATATATATATATATATATATATATATATATATATATATATATATATATATATATATATATATATATAATATAATATATATATATACAGGGCACTTTCTTTTACAAATAGCGTACTTTTATTTAACGTATGAAAAATAGAATATGGTGCGTTCCTTTCTAATAAACCTTGGCTATAGGATACCTCTGTTGTTGCTGAGTACTTCATGTACGTCACGTAAAAGTGGGGTACTCCGGCCTTGGGGGGGGGGGAATGCATAACTTCGAGCCGTTTTAAAATTAATTTATGAAAAATCCATCAATGTTTCATTGGTCAGAAACCGTTAAATTTCTTTTCCAAATTGGACATCTTTCGTATCTACAACTTCAGTAGCTGTTGCGAGTTACCTTACTTAACGTAACTTGAACTAAATTAACCTAAACTAACTTGAGGAGAAAGAGAAATCCAAGACAGTGTCAGGAGTCCTCCTTGCTGTATACGGAGTCAGTCACCGCACGCATTTTGCGGTGCCAATGTTGGTTTCTTGGTTCCCAGACTGTAGAACGTTTGGAGTGTAAACATTCCAGTTGAAATTTCGAGAAACTGGTGGCCGAACGCTTTACGTACTCTGATGACCACCTTTCTCATACCCGTCATTATAATACTCACCGGTAGAGGATTAAAAAACTAAAATGTATAAAAAAACCTGCTGTTTTACAGATGAACTCATGGCGAAAGTTTTTGCCTGTGTCAAATGACTTTTTATTTTCAAAGTAATTTACTTTCTGTGTATGTAGATTTATAGCAATTCTTTAGACGTTTTATACATACCACATTATTATTCTTTATTTTAAAAAGTCCTGTCAGGAAACTCTATCTATTTAGCTATCTATCTGTCTCTCTATCTATCCTCGTAACCTCGTAGCAGTTCCGTGCGTTGGTCTCTCTTCACACGAAGGTCAAGCTGATGGCCCTGCCTCTAGGCCTGGTTTGGTGGAGAAGCGAGCTACTCTCTTGCGTTCTCTATCGCACATAGCCAGGTACATCCGGCTCATCTGGTGCCGTCCTGAGCCAGGCACCTAGGCTTCTTTTGAAGACTTCAACTTTGACCCCTGTGACGTTCCTGAGGTCCTTTGGAAGCTGGTTAAAAAATTTTGGCCCTCTGACAACCAAGCTATTTTCCTTTAGCATTCAAACTATAGTAGGTGTAATTTCCCAGAAGAGTTCCTTGTTCCATGCACGGTCTGTGTTTAACATATATATATATATATATATATATATATATATATATATATATATATATTCATCATATATATATATATATATATATATATATATATATATTCATCATATATATATATATATATATATAAAAGGACGTTAAGGTTACGTAGTGGTCATGCAGCAACACCGCTTCAAGTGTGTAGATCAGCGAAATTAAGCAACATTGGGTGCAGGTACAGTAGTTGTTAGATGGGTCTGTCCTCTGCAAAACAACAAAACAACCGCAAAACAACAAAACAACAACAATTACAACTACATTTCTTTCGATAGTTATTTTATTATATACTAGTACAGTTCCCGCCGCTTCGCTGACGGTTAGACAGGCTAAACTACAAAAAAAGAACCCAGCCGTGAAAATTTTGAGCTTCACATTGTGTCAACATTTCTGAATCTGGTATCTCCCAAAACCTCCTCACCCCCATTCATACAACTTGGGGGCTAACACCCTCCCCCATTATCCCCACCCTCCCCATTACCCCACCCCTCCCCGATTACCCCCACCTCCACCCTTCCCCCATTGCTAAACTACAGAAAAGAACACAGTCATGAAAATCTTGAGCTTCACATTGCCGCCCGTAATACAATTTCTGAATTTTTTTTACAATTTCTGAATTTTTTTTTTCTCACAATTTCTGAAAGTGTGACGGACAGACGGACAGACAGACAGACGGACAGCTCTCTTATTATAATATATAGATTACAATATATTAAATAGTACAATATTGTAACATTATTATTATATTATACATTAAAAATAAATTATATTGAAATACAAAAGTATTTATTTAAGTCTAAAACCCATAAATTTAAAATATAATAATGCGGGATAAAATATATTTATTTACGTTCATATCTCGAGAACACGATCGAACCCCATTAATTTAACCATAAAGATTATAGCATTATCATCAATTTATATATATATAATATATATATATATATATATATATATACTTGTGTGTGTATATATATATATATATATAAATTGATGATAATGCTATAATGTTATATATATATATATATATATATATATATATATATATATATATAGTCGCTGACTACGAATCTATTGGCCTGAGTACGATTCCTGGCGCGGAAAGGTGGCGCGCAGCCCATCCAGCTGTTCATCCGTCCTTTTTTTTTTTTGTAGATAGATGGATGTCATAAAACTCCTCTAAATGAGACGAACACAGGTCAATCTTGAACACTTGTTCAAAACCGAAAGAAAACAAGCAAACAATATATACCAGATGATGTACTGGTAATAAATGTGCTCGGAACGTTGCCTTGCGACGTGAGGACGAACCCTCCTCTGCCCTGCACTTTGTACTTAAGTCTTCGTATAAAATCAATCTACGGTTATTGTAGTTTTCATGATATACAGTAATATATAGCCAGATACCAAGTATCCGTTTTGCCAACGTTGGTATTTGCGATAAAACAGACACCAAATTCGAGACAACAGATACCCGATATACTATAGGTAGATAGATACATACATACATATGTAGATAGACACATACATACATACATACATACATAAATAGATAGACAGATAGATAGAAAAATAGATAGAGAAGTATATATATATATATATATATATATATATATATATATATATAGAGAGAGAGAGAGAGAGAGAGAGAGAGATAGATAGATAGATAGATAGATAGATAAATAGATAGATAGATTTGCGTGAGACTTTTGTTTCTTAAGGATAGAATTATGGTGTTCCTCGCAGTGTTTGCGATGAAGCGTTCATTGTTTTACTTGCAAAAGATATTAATCTCGTTTATGACATTTGGACAACGAAACTTTGAAAGAAAAGTTGAAAGGAAAAAACCTTTCGTGATTCCCAATTGATGACACATTTTTTTTTTTTTATACTTTAATTAATTATTTAAAAGAAATACATTTATCATTGCGGTTATATTGTATTCTATTGCATTAATAATAATAATAATAATAATAATAATAATAATAATAATAATAACTTCTTTCCTAATATCTATGTCGGACATATAATGGAGGAGACCTACAACTTTACGCGCATAGACTTCCGATGCAATATTTATTTTTTCAATATACGCATTATATATATATATATTATAATATATATAATATATATATATATATATATATATATATATATATATATATATATAATATAGTGTAACAATTACACATTACAAAAATTAACTATTAAAAAAAATACACATAAAAATACATTTTAAAAATAAGTTATATAAAAATATTATTTCCCTTTTCTTCTGTGTGTGTGTGTGTGTGTGTGTGTGTGTGTGCGTTGAGTGGGTGGGTTGATATGTGTGGGTGGATGTGCAAATAGGTGTAGATACCTATAAACAAACTTAATCAGGAAGAAATCGTTTTCATTATGTTATTAACATCAAATAAACCAAAACATCAGATTAGATTTAGTAACGAACACCGAAATACTTACATTCAGGCTATGAAGCAAATTCCACCAAGTTTTAAATTTTTTAATTTTTTTTGCTTTTAAGTGCAACTTTTGTCTTCTCTGGAAGGTTTTTAAAAACTTTTTAAGGTATAATATACATATATATAGATAAAATTCTATAGTTCGTTCTATATTTTATATAAATATAGCATTTATTTTCCCAGAATATGTGCGTGTATATATGTACATACATATAGATATAATTTACCTATTAACTTTTCAGTTTTGGACTATGATCTAAATTTTAAAAAGTCAGTGTGTTTCAAGGAGAATTTTTTTAAGTTTACAAAAATTGCGATCGGGGAGAATTTTAATCTTCAATTTGAATATTTTTTAAGTAAAAAAAATTATCCTAAATCTACTTGAATTAAATGTTATTTTGTAATAGTTACATTGCCTTTCACGAAATTAGTTGACATACGAAGACCAACACAATACACATCCTACCTCTACGAATGTCCGAATTACACTGAGCGCCCACCAATACAAAACACACTGTTGCGCCCTTATACTGTTTTGCAGAGAACTCAACAATCATTTTCTACAGAATGGGATTTCCAGATTTTTTAGGGGGCTTCTGCCGCCGCCCCCGCCTGTCTGAAGGAGTAGGAATAACTCGAAGCAAAAAGAAAAGGTATAATTTAAAATAAAAACATATTTTTACGAAAGAGATTCAATAAAGTCTCATTGAAACTTTTAGTAAAAACTGCGTTGCAATATGATAAACTTGGTCAAAATTCCCCTTTCTGCACTGCATTGCATTATCGCTCTACCTCTCTATCTAGCTATCGAGAGAGAGAGAGAGAGAGAGAGAGAGAGAGAGAGAGAGAGAGAGAGAGTGGTAATATACAGTCTCTGTTTTAAGAATAGAATCCTGTAGAAGAGAATACATTTCTTTTTTAGTATTTACGACGACTAACTACCGAATTTTTAACTTACGATACAGTACTCACCCAGTTATCCGTAGTTGAGGGGCGTCCATGACACGGATAACCCGATTTCACGGTTAACTCGGAATACTACGCCTGTGGGTGAATGGTGCAGCCGCTGCTGCCGGCCACCACTGACAGGCCTCCCACCTCGCGTACCATCACATACAATATCATTCTATTACAATATAATATACAGATAAGTGGTTTGTACTTACTACAAGACGCGAAGATCATCTGCTCCCGAAGATTGTAATCAATCCTTATCCTTCTGCTAATATTGCGAGATGCGAATGTAAACACGGCGCCAAATCACGGTCAACTCGATTCACAGTTAACTGAATCACGGATAAACGCGTGAGTACTGTATACGACAGATCTATACTCATCGAATTATCAAAACTATAACAAATACATCCTAAAAACTAACAATCTAACTTAGCTTAACCTAACCTATGCTAACTTAACCTAACCTATGCTAACCTAACCAAAACTATGCTAACCTAACCTAACCTATGCTAACCTAGCCAAATCTATGCTAACCTAACCTAATCTAACTAATCTAACGCGCGCACACACGCACACACACACACACACACACACACACACACACACCACACACACACACTATACTTGGCGATAGAATGTCGAGTCGATAAGCTGCCGTAATCCCGTATGCGACTCAGTCATTGTGGAGGGTCATTACTGATTTGTTACAGTCTCCACTTGCTTTCAAAATGCATAAGAAGAGGGAGCAACAAGCTTGACCTTCGTGAAATGAGGAATCATCGCACTGAATATTTGAAAGGTTGAAAGGAAAGGCATACTTAACCCCAAATGTAACAGCATCCGCAACTCAGCGGTAACACCATTTCCCAAAAGCGAAATGAAGACACTGAAGTCGGGGGTTCGACTCTCTACTTAAGGGCTAACGTAATAGGCCGTATTTGTCTGGCATGAATGCTGTGCCAAGTTTCTGAGCCTTCCTGATTTATTATTATTATTATTATTATTATTATTATTATTATTATGTAAAAATGAAATATGACTTTTAAAAGAAAACTATAAAAAACCTTTTGACGTACTTTATTTTATGCAGGAAGGAGGGGCCAAGCGCTAACGCGCGCAAAAATGACCCTCCCCACCCCCCCCACACACACCACAGAAGGGGAAACAGAAGGCCGAAATCCAAAATATCGTCTGCATATACATTAGTTTTTTTTATGCATGAAGGAGTGGCCAAGGGCAACTGCCCACAAAAGCGCCCCTTCCATAGAAGAAGAGAGCCGAAATGAAGGTCCGGGGTTCTCGAGATGTCTAGACACTTTGCGTTTGAAAGATGGGAGGTCATAAACAGGAGGAAAAATGGCTTGAGGAAGATTGTTTCAGAGTTGACCGGTTGAGTAGATGAAGGACTGAAAATACCGATTAACCCTTGCATTAGATAGTTGGACAGAAAAGGAATGAGAAAGTGTAGAAAGTCTGGTACTGCGTGCTCTCCTTAAAGGCGGAGGCATGCAGTTAGAGAGTTCAAGAGAGCAATGTCCGTTATAGTAGCGATAGTAAAGAGATAGTGAGGCAACAGGGTGGGTGACAGGACAGAACCCTGAGAAACACCACTGTTAATAGCTTTAGGAGAAGAACAGTTGCCATCTACAACCGCAGCTATCAGCTATAGATCGGTCAGAAAGGAAATTAGAGATGAAGGCACAGATAAAAGGATAGAAACCGAAGGAGGGCAGTTTCGAAATTGAAGATTTTTACCAGACTCTATCAGAAACTTTTGATATGTCTAGTGCAATAGCAAAACTTTCACCGAAATCCCAAAAGGAGGATGACCAAGAGTCAGCGAGATATACCGTGTGACCACAAAAATTGTCCCTGTTTTTAATCGCTTATTACTCAGTCATTATTGCAGCTTCACAAATGAAATAAAAAGCATTCGAAAGAGAACATTTTAAAGTTTTAATTTATTCTACATGTGTTCAAAGTGACGTCCCTGGACATTCTTACATTTCACACAACGGGAAAGGAAGTTATTTATTACATTTTCCAAAACGCTGCATTCAATGGACTGTACACTCTCTACCACCGCTTGCTTTAATTCTTCGATAGAGGATGGCTCTTGCCTGAATACTTTGTCCTTGACAAATCCCCAGAGAAAAAAGTCCATAGGTGATAGATCGGGAGATCTTGCGGGCCAGGAAAACTGCGAGCAATGAGAAATGAATCTTTGTTCAAAAAATCTTGTTAAACATTCCAGTGATTGCCTAGTTGTGTGGGCTGTTGCTCCGTCTTGCTGAAACCACTTGTTACTGCAGTTTTCTTGTTCAAAAACAGTGTTCAGCATTTCTACATATCTTTCTGAAGTTACTGAAAGCGGTCTCCTTGTCTCTGGGTCCTCAAAAAAGTAAGGACCATAAACCTTGCTGCTACTCAAACACACACCAGACAGTAACTTTTGGTGAATGCAGAGGTTTCTCCAAGTGTATATTTGGCTTGTTTTGTGACCAACACCGGTAATTCTGTCTGTTGATGAACCCATTGAGATAGATGTGGCATTCATCACTGAATATTATGTCACTTAATCTTATCTGGTTTTGTTCAATTATTGTTTCAATGCGTTCACAAAACATCAAACGACGCTGGTAGTCTTGTTCGCTAAGCTGTTGCAAACACATAATTTTTAATGACTTCATTCTCAAATCCAACGTGATTATTTCCGAATGCTCTCCCGTTTGATTCCTGTCACAGCTGATAGTCGTCTCACAGATTTCTTGTTGTCCGTTTCAAGCTGATTTGCGACTGAATCAATGTTTTCAGCGGTTCGCACACCTTTGCTGCGCCCAGAGTTGCCTTTATGCATGTTCTTGATTGAGCCGTGATGTTTCCATTTTGCGAAAATCCTGCGAATCGTTTTAGGATCTATGGTCCTTTGCTGACCGTATTGTCGTCTGAAAGACCGTTGGGTGGCAACTACCGAGCCATGTTTGATCATCTCTTCTGCGATGAAAACACGTTGCATGTCCGACAAATAACCCATGATTGTGGTGGATAAAACTGTCATTTTTTTATAAGTACTGATTTCGTATCCAGGATATCGAAAAAATTAAATAAAACTTTAAAACGTTCTCTTTCGAATGCTTTTTATTTCATTTGTGAAGCTGCAATAATGACTGAGTAATAAGCAATTAAAAACAGGGACAATTTTTGTGGTCACGCTGTACAAAAAGATCGTCAGTAGAGCGTCCCTTGCGGAATCCATACTGACGATCTGAAAGAAGATTGTGAGAAGAAAGGCGTTTAAGAATCTTCCTATTAAGGATAAATTCAAAAAAATTTGGAAAGGCAAGAAGAGAGAGAGATTGAAGACAATCAGTAAGAGGCGGGGAATTGATGAGAGGAAAAGCCTTTGATTCCACACGGTCAAGTACGGCTGTGTGGGTTGAACTACTCCACACATGAGAAGCATACTCCATACAGGGGCGAACAAGACCCCTGTACAGATACAGCAACTGAGTCGGGGTGAAGAAACCGCGGAGGCGATACAGCACACCTAACCTCTTAGAAGCTGTTTTAGAAAAAGAGTATATGTGATCTTTCCAGGAAAGATCACAAGAAAAGGAAACACCAAGAATATTAAGAGAAGAGGAGGATTCAGTTGTGTGTTGTTGAAGGTAAAGGGATAGTTGTGTAGAAGATTGTGACGAATAGACAGATGGAGGAACTGAGTTTTTGAGGCATTGAAAGCCACAAGGTTTTCTCCGTCCCAATCAGATATAGCAGAAAGATCAGAGGTCAGGTGTCCCATGGCCGTCCTACGCGAATCATGAAGTGACTGCTGTGAGGGACGCTTTGGGAAGCGAGGGGAGAAGTGAAGAGTGGAATCATCGGCATATAAGTGAATAGGACAGGAAATGCGGATTAAAAGATCATTAATAAATAAAAGGAAAAGGGTGGGTGACAGGGCAAAACCCTGAGGAACACTACTGTTAATAGCTTTAGGAGAAGAACAGTGGCCATCTACAACCGCAGCTATAGATCGGCCAGAAAGGAAATTAGAGATGAAGGCACAGATAGAAGGATAGAAACCGAAGGAGGACAGTTTCGAAATTGAAGATTTGTACCAGACTCTATCAAAACTTTTTGATATGTCTAGTGCAATAGCAAAACTTTCACCGAAATCCCGAAAGGAGGATGACCAAGAGTCAGAGAGATATGCAAGAAGAGCGCCAGTAGAGCGTCCCTTGCGGAACCCATACTGACGATCTGAAAGAAGATTGTGAGAAGAAAGATGTTTAAGAATCTTCCTATTAAGGACAGATTCCAAAAACTTTGGAAAGGCAAGAAATCAAAGCAATTGAACGATAGGTGGAGGGTTGAGAGCGGTCACCCTTCTTTGGGTGAAAGCGAACTTCCAGCAGGAAGGAAAAGTACCAGATGAGAGACAAAGACGAAAGAGTTTGCCTAGGCAGGGTGTCAGCACAGAAGCAGTTCTTACGAACAACAGGACGAACACCATCAGGACCATACGTTTAGAGTTGGGCCCAGATAGGGCAGAAAAAACATCTTTAGAAGAGATTCTAATTTCAGACATAATAAAGTCAGAGGGGGTAGGAGATGGAGGAACAGCACCGGAATCGTCCAGGGCTGAATTGTAAACGAAAGTTTGAGCGAAGAGTTCAGCTTTGTCAGGAGAAGAGACGGCAACTGTGCCGTCGAAATGGAAAAGAGGAGGGAAAGAAGAGAAAGTAAAGTTGTTGAAGAGATTCTTAGTTAGATGCCAGAAAGAGCAAGAAGAATTAGAATTGGATAGATTTTCATGTAGGTACACACTAATATTCAAATATTGTTTTAACTTGATAAAAATCTAAATTATGATGAAGCAGTTAAAATACATAAAAACCAGTCGTCATTCATGTAATTAAATATTACTACAGTATATTTAAAAAAGTAAGATAAACTATTAAGATTTTTAAAAACACTTTTTAATCTAATTCATAAACTTCTCGTAAAGTTATATATACAGTATATATATAATATATATATATATATATATATATATATATATATATATATATATATATACAAGTGTGTATCTGCTAGTTATAATATATATTAGTACTACTTCAAAATTTTGCAAAACCTTTGCAGAATGAAAACAATGTGTTAACTGATGACCTAAAGGAAGTATCTGAAATACCAAGAGCTCAGTATGAATCATCTTTCAGCATCCCCAAAACTGATAAACTAATGGGCGATAGAAATGCGTTCTTTGAAGAATTACAAAGGGAAACTAGAAAGGACTGTGATTTCCCAACAGATAATATTATACGAGCTATAGGGAAACTAAAAGCAGTTAAACTCAGCAGCAGACCCGGCCAAATGGAACGCTACACTAATTAAAAACTGCAAGAATGAAATCGCTAAGCCCTTATATTGGATATGGAGGCAATCACTAAATACGGGAGAAGTACCGAGCATCCTGAAGAGAGCAAACATAGTTCTATTTTATAAAGAATGGAATCGATCTAAGTCAAAAAACTATAGGCCAATGTCGCTGACATCTCATCACAACAAAATATTTAAAAGACTATTTGCGACTTTTTGGAGACTCATAAAAAATTAAATGATAACCAACATAGATTCCGGTCAGGAAGATCGTGCCTATCACAGTTAGTGGAACACTATAAGAACATTATTGATGCACTGGAAAACAATGAAAACTATGATGTAATATACACAGACTTTGCCAAGGCGTTCGACAGGTGTGACCATAGAATCATAGCACATAAACTTAAATATATGGGAATAACAGGAAAAGTAGGAAAATGGATATACTGTATAATTTTCTTAGTAAAGGGCAGCAAGTCGCTACAGTTCAAGGAATATCTTTATCAGAGTTAGAGGTCCTCAGCTCAGTATCACGAGGAACAGTATAAGCTCCATTACTCTTCATAATCATGCTAACTGATATAGATGAGGAAGTTACCAATGATAGCACAGTAATAACTTCTGCCGATGACACAAAAATTAGTAGAAAAATACGGAACTCACATGATATAGACTCTACAAATAGACATGAACAACTGGTCAGAAGGTATCACTATAAAATGTAACACTGAGAAATTTCAACTATAAGATATGGAAGAAGGGAGAACTAAAATCCATGGAATGCTATACTCCAAATGAACAGGAAACTCAAAGAAACTCTAAAGCAAAATAGTTAGGAGTTATAATGATTGATGACCCGAAATTTGAGACACAAAATAACATAGCAGTAAATAAAGCGAACAGAATAACTGGACAAATACTGAGAACCTTTAAAAAAAGGGACAGGAATATAATGATTCATCTGTTGAAAACACTGATCATACCCAAGTTGGAGTATTGCTCAATATTAACATGTCCGTATAAAAAAAAAAGAAGACCTTAGTCAAATGGAAGGGATTCGAAGCTTCACACCCAAGATCAATGGCTGCAAATAACTAAATTACTGGAAAAGGTTACGTGAATTAAATTTATACTTTCTGGACAGAATAAGAGAGAGGTACAGCATTATTTACACATGGAAAATAATGTATAAACTAGTCCCTAATCTCACTTTGAACCCTACAATCATTCAAACAACGGTGGAAAGCAAGAAAGGAAAACTGTGTCGTGTTCCCAAACTAAAGGCTAGGCAGCTGCCCAAGAAACTACGGAACACTACTGGTGTAGTGGTGGAAATCTTCAAAAGAAGACTAAACGCCTGCCTCACAGCAATACCAGATGAGCCAGGAGTACCTAACTATGTGAACTGGAGAGCCCAAGAAACTAACTCTTTACTTCACCAGGCCAACTCGAAATGAGCGCCAAAAACTTGCACAGCGCTCAAGCCAGTTAATGCGGCCCATTGTGCTAACTCCTCAATTATTATTATTTGAACCGTCGGGGTCGAACCCTCCCGACCTCAGAGTTTTCATTTTTCTATCAGGAAAACGGTGTTACCCACTGAGAAACGGGTGTTGATGGCGTTACCTCTGTTTAGATACTCAAAACTGAACTTGGTACTTGCATTATAATAATAATAATAATAATAATATGGAAAGCAAAATGCAATAAAGTGAGAAACTAGGAGCTAGTGGGACTCGAACCCGCGTCTTTTGGTTTGAAAGTCACCGCTCCTATCCTGAGAAAAGTTTCGTTCAAGCGAGGCCAATATTTACGCTAACTGACCATATCCCATTCAGTCCCTCGCCTTTATATAGTATAGGAATTTTTTCAAGTGCAATAACCGTACTTATATAGGATTGAAAGAAAAATATTTGACAATAAAAAAGGAAAGTCACATTTCAGTAAGTATGAAATGAAGAATGTATGAAATGGAAGTATACAAGCATGAAATGAAAGTATGAAATGAAGAAGAGACAGTCATCTCCTTCGTTATGGTACACAAAACAGCTAAAACATTCGTTACCAAATTCATCGTAGAAAACGTGGTAAGGATGATTAGTTAAACCTATTTTTTCTTCAGTCATTTTCACATTTAACCTTTTAATACCCATGCATGGGTCTTTTCTAAGACTGAATAAAATCGTCTGGCATTAATCAAAAAATCAGTGAAGTGGACGCTTGGCATTAAAGATTTAACTATACACATCGTCATCTTCTGTCAAGTGGCATTCAAAACACTTCATAATAGATTCTAAAATGTATAACGTATAAATGGTGATTCATTGAAGCTTGTAGTAAAGGACAAAAAATTTTAATTTTGATCAAAATGAAAATATAGTTAAAACCAAAATATAAAATTTTGTTATACGAAAATACTACGGAGATTTTAGCAAACTAAACATTATACCATTAAAACCAAATAGAACCATTATTTGTAAATGGATTTCATAACTAATTAATGTCTTCCTAAAAGCTTTCTTTTGAAAGAATTTTTGCTAAGAAGAGTAAGAAGACGAAAAAGATATAATATCCTTTTCCCACTCAAATCTTTATCTTCCAAAACCTGACAAAGAACCTCAGACCTAAAGAAAACTGTATCTATACGCTCTAACGCTTCGTATAAGGCGTTATATCCTACATTTTCTTTAGATTTCAAATCCCTTTCGATGTTCTTCGATCTCATTCGATCTCCCTCTTTGGAACTTTGAATCGACTCCAAATTTTTCTTATTTTACGTCGAACAAAAGCAGACTATCTTCGAAAGATTTCGCCCTCAATAAATCTAATCACTTCCAAAACCTGAAAAGCAGCGAAACTTTTTCCCATTTTAATGGATTAGAACATGAGGTAATTTCTAATACGAAGTCTTCCGTATAGATCATACAGAAACTAAAGTGGGGGATTTTGCGGTACAAGATCTTAAAATTCGCTTCACTCAAAATTACTCGAGCCTCGAAATTTGTAATTAAATACAACCACATTAGAGATAATTATTATATCGTAATTTTCTACAATAACGATAATTATGAATGGAACTAAACAGTAAATTTCAATTAATAAACAAAGTTAAAACTCAATAAATTGATTTATATCTTTTAAAAAATTAAAAGTTTTACCTATTCCGCATATAAATATCATAAAACCTTTTGTAACAATTAAATTTAAAGTTTAATCAATTATTATCATTAAACTTATTACGCTTTTATTAAATGTTAATTTTATGGGAAAGTTTTCAATGAGGAACTGTAAAATGAGACACCGTAGTA
This sequence comes from Bathynomus jamesi, assembly GCA_023014485.1. Taxonomy (NCBI): domain Eukaryota; kingdom Metazoa; phylum Arthropoda; class Malacostraca; order Isopoda; family Cirolanidae; genus Bathynomus; species Bathynomus jamesi. Next base: position 138,743 of record JAJOZX010004497.1, read on the forward strand.
TTATTAACATTTCGCGTTTATATTAACTGGTATGGTAAAATGCCATTTGATATTTAACATTATTTGGAATTCAGTAATAGTCTGTATTAACACACCCTGTGATATCTCATATTATTTGGTATTCACGATTCCTTGATATTAATATACCTTTGGTATTTTTTTTTTTGCAGGAAGGAGAGGCCAAGGGCGAAAGCTAGCAAAAACGCCCCCCACCCCCACCCATAGAAGAAGAAGATAGCCAAAATCAAGCTCCAGGGATTTCAAGATACCTGGACACTCTGCGTTTGAAAGATTGGAGGTCATAGACAGGAGGAGAGATGGATTGAGTAAGATTGTTCCAGAGTTGACCGATTACGTAAATGAAAGATTGAAAATACCGATTAATCCTTGCATTAAAGAGTTGGACAGAAAAGGAATAAGAATGTGTCGAAAGTCTGGTACTGCGTGCTCTCCTTAAATGAGGAGGGATGCAGTTAGAGACTTCAGGAAAAACAGTGTCTAATATAAGAGCGATAGTAAAGAGATAGTGAGGCAACATTGCGGAGAAGAGAGACAGAATGAAGACAGTAAAAGGCGGAGAATTGATGAGACGAAAAGCCTTTGATTCCATCCAGTCAAATAGAGCCGTGTGGGTTGCGCTACGCCACGCATGAGAAGCGTATTCTATACAAGGGTGAACAAGATCCCTGTACAGAGATAGCAGCGCACTAAATGTGGAGGGGGGGGGAGAAACCACGGACTCGGTACAGCATACCTAACCTCTTGGAAGCTGTTTTAGAAAGAGCGCATATGTGATCTTTCAAATAAAGATCACGAGAAAAGGAAACACAAAGAATTTGATGTTATTTGACGTTATAAAACTATTCCATATTTGCTTTTTACTGATATTAAAACACTCTTTGGTATGTGGTATTATTTGTTACTAAAATATCCTTTGGCATTTTGTATTATTTGATGTTAACATACCCATTGGTATTTGGTATTTAGTATTAAAATACACTCTGATATTTGGTAATATTTGGTATGATCATATCATTTGATATTTGATATTATTTAATATAAAAATACCTTTTGATATTTCACATTATTTGGTATTGAAATACCTTCAACCACTAGCTTTTAAATCCCAATGAAAAAGGTGTTTGCAGACTCCAAATATTAGGAAAAATAAAAAGACGCTCCGAGATGAAATTCACCTTTGACCTTCAGGGTTCGAAATAAGGTCACGTGACAGTGAGTTGAGACGTGTTTTCATGCA